>KQ473304.1:48899-150505 GCA_001314345.1 Phytophthora multivora | reverse complement strand
TAACGACGTTGGATGCTAGACGATGCGCGTTTTGAGCAAAGCTATGTCCGTCTCAATGATGTCGCTTAAACGGCGGCCGATCAGCGATTTGCTCTACCGACACCAGTGGATGTGCAGAAATGCACCAACATGTGGATTCCAGCCAGAAGGCTGTTCAACGAACATGGGCTCAACGAGGTCATGGAGTCGCTCACTTACAACAACCAACCGACTATTTGGCAGGGCTATCTGGTTCATCTCAACGATTTCGCGCTGTTTCCCGGGAGTAGTATCTCTTTTGTCTGGGCTTCGGACACTGCCTTGACTCGGTTGGGCAATCAGCAGCTTAACATCTGCGGGACGCATGTGGCGATCAAGAAGTACTTCAAGTTTGACAAGCTGTACTATGTTGATCTGAGACGTCTTCCAACGAACGTTACTGATCAAGTCGTCTACGATTGGTTTTACGACCACCAAACCTAGCCTATCTTGATTGCACCGACACATGTCTATGAGCAAGCCAGGTCCAGGTCCCGAGCCAGACCGGAGTGACGGCGTCTGAGATCGGACCTGCAGATCTGAACGTATTTAGTAGAGTCAGTGCGAAATACCCCAGGTATATAATACTGTGTCTACATAGTAAAGCCTATACTAATGTGACTCCAAAAATTAATGTTTTCTTTTCCACATTTTTTCGTGTCCCGCTCGACGGAGGCCATCCACTGGGGAACACACCTCACCGTAAGGATCTTGTGAACGCCGAAATGGACGAGCACACACTCGTTAACATCCAGAATGCTCAGGAAATTCATCAACTGGTGACGGATATTAGCACTGAACAACACAAAAAAAAAACAGTACGTCCCAAAACAATCTGAATTTAAGGCGTGGTACGCTAGTAAGAACTATCCGGACGGGTGCATTGTCACGGAGAGGAAGCTAGTCACAATTTTAAAAACTCACGTTATTCCTCGGGGCAACAAGCGCGTAAAAACAGATTCTGGAGAAACCAAGGCTCTCAGCTTAGCCGGGGTAGAGGCTTATGCCAAAGCGGAAATAGACTTGTACAAGCTGCAGTAAACACTCCAACATAACAACCATGCCCACCCACCCCCGCGGCAAAACATACTACGACCTATTTGGCACGATGAGGCGGTCTGAAACGGAGCGAAAACGAAACAACTTAGTGGACCGGGCGTTGGGCACTGTTCTCGATGGGTACAACATGGACGATATGACTCAGCTTACGGATCACTGGCTATCTCAAAATGGCGGTACTGCTCTGCGCGATCGTGTTGATTTTTCTTGGACACGCCCTTCTTGCACGGGGTGAAACTAGTAGATTTATCGAGGTCCCAGACATGCTTTCTTTCGAATTACCTGACGAGGGATCCCAGAAATGCACACCTCTTGTTTATGAACCGCGGCAAGGCAAATCAGCATGATATGATTGAGTATGGGGCGGCGATACGTTGTAAATCGGCGGATGTTTGTCCGTTAAATGCTGTGGCGCTCCAATTGTTCTAAAGCTGGCAAATTGACCATGAGCCCTTTCTTGACATCACCCGGCGAGATCTCTGGTACAACATCCACCTCATTAATTATGCTGAAAGAACCAAGGAAATATTCTACAACACTCAATTGACCTGGATCAAACGGGCATTTACGGCTTGTGGTATCGACGCGACGGTGTGCACGCATGCGAACCGAGGGTCCGGGGCTAAATTGGCAGAGGCATTTGGCGCGAGTGAGGAGCAAATTAGACGTCTTGGGCGTTGGAATGCTGCTCGGATGGAAGGCTGCCATCTCACTTCACTGCCGAAAAAAGCCATGCGAGCGTTAGCTTGATTTCCCACGAAGGGTGGTGGTTTCTGGCTTCGTCGAGCTACGATAACACCCAGTAATAAGTTGCAGCGGGGGGGGGGGGGGGGGGGGGACATTTGTTCAGATGCTTCGGCATATGCGCGTGCCCTTTCTCCAGGATTCTGTGTTAATGCGGCGACAATATCCTAATCACCGCCTGTGGAAACACGATCTCTTTTCCGCGAACGACTATAAAGAATTTGACCGGGAGCTCTCAGCTCTAGCCCACGCTGTCACATCCGGAGACTCAATCGCTTACTGCTGTCGTGTCACAAATGGCAGAAGTGCTAAAGAACGGATTCGAAGTTTTGAACGGAAAACTAGACGCCTTGGCATCCAGTGTTGACATGCTTAAAGCCCTGACGAAAAAGAGACTCGTGCTTACTTGGGAAGATGTTGACAATGACCACACAGTCCCCTCGGTAACTATACTTGACAGCACAATCCCGCACCCTGCTACACAGTCGACACCTTCGCTAGCGGTTAGTTTCAAGCTGAGCAGAGCAATCCCAACGATTGTAGACGTGTGGAAGGAATACACCCTAGGACTTGCAGGTAATATGTCAGTCTCGGAGGCTAATCGGAGGTTCGGCTCGAAATGGCGCAAAGATCTCACTGAAGCTCGATTTTACTTGCGCCGCAAGAAGTACTATGATGCCATCGAGAAAGTAGCTGCGGGAAATGGCATATCCACTGAAAAGGCTGCAGAGAACCTGGAGTTAGCTCGTCTACAAGCGAATCAATCCTTGAATGCCTAAATGAAAAACCTGGATACATACACATGACAAGGGTAAGATCACAACAGTCTGACCGGTCCATTTATTCTGCGCATCACGATGATCACAATAGTTTGATTGGTCACTTTGTTTTCTAATAGACTGGCCGGTCCATTTATTCTGCGCATCATGATGTTCACAATAGTCTGATTGGTGAGTTTATTATCTAATAGACTGATCGGTCCATTTATTCTGTAATAGACTGACCGGTCCGGTTAATGACGGTTCACAATAGCGTAACCGGTTCGCTAAAACCGCTCAATATCCACGCGACAGCCACACATTTAGGAGTCTTCGGTTTGCCAGCACAAGGAGTTCTCACGTGATGGGGGTTCAGACACCACTGAGGGAGATATTCAATAAGCTGAAGGCATGGCGATCTAACTCAGCATGGGGTGCAGGACAAGCAGCCAAGGAGCTCAAGACCAAGAAACCGACAATACTGGCGTGAAAAGGAAAAAATACTGGGATGATCTCGACACCATTCCTGACCCAGAGGATCGCGTGCGGCACTCTGGAGGTGGTCGGAAGCACAAGATGGCCTCATTCGAGTGGGTAGTGCTGGAGTATTACGATTCCTGTTTACTTCAAGATGGTACTGTGCGGAGAGCCGACATTTTCGATTACTGTAGCAATATTGAGGAATTTGCCTTGAGGAAAGCTGCCTGGCAACGGACCTGGGTGAATCGTTTCATCCACCGATACACCACACGATCTGCCCGAGAAACAGCTGAACATTCCAGAATTGTGGACAAGAACGCTCATTCCGGGGACGGCAGCACTGGCATAAATACTCTATCGTCTGGGAACGAAGATGCTAGTGTCGCTATAGAAGGACCAGATGTCACTACGGAGGAGCCCAGTGTCGCAATAGAAGGACCCGCTGTCATTATCGAGGAAGCAAGTATTGCGAAAGCCTCCGTAGAGCACAATAAGGACAGCGACACTAATGCTCGAGACGCAGAGGGCGCTCCACCCACTGAGAGCAAGCATGTGTTGCTACCAAACCCCTCACCAGAAGTGATTGATGTCGACAAACTTCATCCTGGAGAGCCGGACTATCATGGCTACATGCTACGCCATCGCGTCAACAAAAATGTCCCGTTAATTGAGCATTCTGGTCCATAAAAGGCCTCGGAAGCAGCTACAAAGGTCCGACTAGCCGGCGTCGTGGATCCTACGCCCGTTGCAATTTCTCTCTTCGAAGAAGACTTGTTGAGTTTAGAAGACGGAAATATGGTGTCAAACGCAGTTGCAGATTTGTGCATCACGAAGTACTTCGAGAAGGACAACATTATTTTCTCGGCGGCATCGGTTCTTTTTTCTGAGATAAATTTCGCATTTGCTAATCGAGAGGGTCGCGAGCTGAATGTGAACGAAATAAGCGGGGATTTTGACTGGAGTTCCTACACTTTCGTTCAGCTGTCTGTGGTGCTAAAGAAACACTGGAGTTTTTTAGTGGTTGAAAACCCTCTATCCGCTGACGATGCGACTATATACCACGTGAACTCTCTAAAAGGTTGTCATTCACCGGGCCACCTTTTTGTAGTAGTGGAGTGGTTCTTAGGGCGGCTAACAGGAGCTGTCGTGCACGCAAACACGTATAATTACGTGACTAAACCCGACAGGCAAATGCAGTTGATTGTGCGCTGTACATGCTTCATTACATGCGTGCAACACACAAATTCGTGAGGAAGCGTCGTCCCCGCTCGCTGCAAGAGTACATGCCAGCACTCGTCAAAAGCAAGTGCAACGTTACTAAGGCTGCACCGTCGTGAAAAGCAATTCGCGCTAGATTAACGCACCTACAGCAGCAAAACTTTTAAAGAAGAATATATGACGAACAATCCTAAAGCACAACTTATTGTAGCAAGCACTTAGGCGTCGGACTCAAAGACAAGAGCGTCCTAAAGCTAGGACGCTCTTGTGATGCTGGCAGGATCTGATGATGTAGCCATGTAAAAAAAAAAAACTTTATTTGTATAGAGACTGAGTCCGTAGGGTGAAATATAAAGATTTAAGTATCAGACCCCGTCGGACTCACCCTGTGAGATATCCCCTCGGTATAAATATCCAGAGTTTCTCCGGGCAACGCACGACATTAGTTTAAAAACAGTATTAAAATGCATTTGTGTCAATTACCGGTATCCAGAGCTCCCCGGGCGACGCACGGCGTTAGTGTTACTAGTATACTTGCGGTGGGGATGCCGAAATTTACGGAAACAGCAAAATGCAATTATATCAGCCTTGTTCGGTTTAAATCAGCTACGCGTAACCTTCACGTGACATTCAAGATTCATGTCGCTTCAACCTGCCGTGTCAATAAGTATCTCATTTGCCAATCAACTATGGCTGAGTCCAAGACGTTGACGACGGCGCAGCTCATGGCGCGCAGCAAGCGCTTCATTTACGGCGCGACGGCCGCTGGTATGTAGCTCCGTGTCTCCTCTATCTCCCACCTTGTACGCCCTTCCCCTCTAACAAACGCTATTGCTCAGCGAACGGCATGTTCCGAGCGTTGGCGGACGATGCCGTGCGCAACGAATTCTGGAGGTGAAGAAGAGTCTGTGGTTGCCCATACATTCTCCAAGTCTCATGGATGATGCTCTGTACTGCAGGAGTATGAAGGTGCTTCTCATCATGTCCGTTGTGTTATCCGTCGTGCTGCACGTGCTGCTGCTGCCCTTTGAGTGGATCAGTATGCTCTTCCTGGAGCCCGAAACCGTGGACGCCAGCGTCCGCGCCTTCCGCTATGCAGCTGCCTCCACAGTCCCGTTCCTGCTCATTGGCGTGTGTCGCTACTTCAGTGTCAACATGTTTGAGAACGCCTTCTTCGCGGGGCTCGCCACACGCGACGCAGAACTCGCCAAGTCGATCCGAATGGTTCGCGCATAACGCACTAGCTGCTTGCGTTTGACTGACAGTCGCTGCTGCTATCGATGTCTGTAGAAAAAAGCGATCTACTGGGACTGGGAGTATGTTCGCCACCTGGCGCGCTTTGGACTTCGTCAGCTTGCATTCGGACTCGTGGCGCTAGTAGCGAAGCCGCTTCTGGGCGTGCTGATTCCTGTCGCGCAGTTCGGCTACCGGTATGATCTTCGGCAAACCTCAATACTTGAGCTTGCCATTGTGCTAACTTAACTGTTTTCTTATGACTCTTAGCATTCGACACATGGAGGTGGCGTTCCTCGTGCCTATCTTCATTGCCTTTGTGTTCCCAGCGACGCGTGCGGCGGCCCTGCAGCTCGTGCACATGTGGTTGGACTCGCGGGCTATGATTCGCGAGCTCTTCGATCCTATCATCGCTCGTCTCAAGTCCGCAGCGAAGGACGCGGACCCCAACGTCAGCACCGATCTGCTAACCGACATGGAAATCGACAGCGAGGAGCACGACAGCCGTGCGGAGACGCGGGACTGGCACCAGAGCGGAAGCGACGCCGCTCGATTGGGTTTCGGCCTCGTCTTCTGCTACATGTTGCAGGTGCCTTTCCTCGGACCGTTTACGTGGTTTGTGGGCTTTGCTTCTGCTGGCCTGTTCGCCCCCGAGCTTGTGGGCCTGAGTGCCTTTCGTGGCTCGAACAAGAAAATGACGTAAAACCTCAACCAAACACGAGGGCCCGAGCACGGAATAGCATTGATGAACCTGGTTTCAAGCTCGTACTGGTGTCCTCCAGATTTCACTAGACTAGAACTCGTTTCTGAATCTTCACATACAATTCCCAACTGTTTCTCTCCAGGAGCTCACCGAGATGTCTGCACAGGACAGCCATGTGCTGGGGGACTTCCTCTACCTCACCCGCGACGCTCTTCTACATGGTGACCTGGTCATCCGCCTCGCGCTCGCATTCTTGTCGCGATGCCGTCCCCCTCTCCGCCGGGCGGCGGATCTCTCTGTCGCGTGACGGCGCCGCGCCTGCTGCCGCTCTTCCTCGGCGTCTTCGGCGGCGGCTTCGTGTCGCTGGGCGTGGCGCTCTCGGGCGTGCGCTCCGCCGCTGCCGTGCGTTGGCTGCTTCGCCTACCTGGCGACCTGTTGTTAAGCGCTTTCGTGTGTCTAGCGCTGCCGGCGACGGCACTACACGCAACGCGTGTGGGTTCGGACGTAGCGCGCGCGGCGCTCAAGCTGCAGACGCACCGATGGCTGCAACTTACTGGCGCAACACTAGCAGCATTCGCGCTGTCTACGCTACTGGCCAGTCTGGTGGGGGCGATACTGGCCGTGGCGTTGCAGAGCATTGTACCGATCAGCACAGCGCTGACACAGGTCTGGGGGCTCCGGGCGGGCGCGACCGTCGCCTTCGCGTGTCCTGGTGCAGTGGCCAACGGGTCTGTAGCGCTGCAGAGCGACGGGACCCTTAAGTGCGCGGAGAACGCGACGACGTTCGTGATTGACGACGTGGCGCGCACGTTTGTCGTCGCCTCAACTGTCCCGGCCTCGAGTGTTCTGGAGCAGTTCCTCAAGGTGGCGGATAGCATCTTTCCCGAGAGTTTAGGGACCGCATTCGTCCACGGAGACGTGCTGAGTCTGTTGGTGGCAGGACTCACACTCGGTGCGGCGCTGACATGTTACGCGCTGGCGGAAGGAGCACAGGATGAAGGTGACAGGCGACAGGAGGAGCAGAGCTTCATGCTGCTGCAGCTGTTCGCACAGGCTGAGGCGTTGGCGTGTCAAGTGCTCAGTTGGCTTCACAAGTACCTGCCGATGACGGTCGCCTTCATGATCAGCAGCGTTTTGTTGCAGTCGTCGACAGCTCCGTCGTCTTCCGATGATACCGACGACAATACGGTCGTCGCTGCAGTTTTGGCGCTCATGGCGGTGCTACTCCTGGCGCTGGTGATCGACGTGGTCGTCATGATCTTCCTGGCTGCAGTCTTCACCAGATCCAACCCCTTCGCTTTCCTCGAGCACCTCTTTCCGGCGCTGCTGCTGGCGCTAAGCTCTGGTTCGTCCCTCGTCTCGCTTCCGACCACCGTCTCCTGCGTGGTGTTCAGCAAGCGCGTGTCGCCTACGCTGGCCTTCCTCGTGTGTGCATCCAGCACCGTACTCAACCAGACCGGCACTGCGCTCTATCTATCCGTCAGCTCTCTGTTTGTGCTGACAGCCTCGTCACCAGGCATGACCAGTGGCGAATTGGCAGCGACGCAATCTGCTAGCTCCGTCACGGCGATGATATTCGCCAACGCGCTTATCGCCGGCGTCGTCTCGCCGCTACCCAGAGGAAGCAAGACAGCGGTGTTGGCAACTACTTTAGGCGCCGTGTTCGGCGTCCCCGCTGGGCCGCGTGCTGCGTTACTCGCCTGGTTGGCAGCACTGGAGTGGGTAACGGGTCCGTTTGTCGCCTGTGTGAACGTCACGAACAACACGTTGGTGGCGCTGGTTGTTGCGCATTATTTTGAGACTCCACAAGAAGAAGAAGAAGAACCGGCGACGGGAGAAGCGGAGCCTGAAGATTCTCGAGCTCCAGCGCAGGAGTCACGAGTGCCGGACCTACGCCGGCAACGCGTGATGGGGACGATCCACAGCGAGAACTGGGTATAGAAATAGGGACGGGGTAGCCATCTATCTGTCTGCGTGCGAGTAAATTCCATGTGAAATTGTGGCGTGTGCGTCGTGAGAAAAATAGCATTCGATGGAGGAGTTTCGACACAATTCCGAGCTCTGCGAAACACCTGCGGCGTCATTTTTGTTGCTCCATCTCGTGGACACCATTGAGGCGGACATTGAGGCGCTCGTCTAGCCGTCAGAAGCGATGGATTGGCAGTTCGATGGGTTCCTCGAGTCCAGGCAGGAGGAGCGACTTACAAGAGCGACTCGGGCGGAAGCGGCGGGGATCCCGGTCGAATCGATGGATACCGCGACCACCAGCTCCATGGACGATTTGGGCGGCGTACCGTCCGACAGTAACAGCGGGCGCGACCGGGAGCCCTTGACGATGACGATGAGTCCGACTGCCACCGCGCAGCTCCGAGACCCGACGTCGACATTCCAGAACCACCTCAAAGGCGTGCCGTGGGCAGGAGCCGCGGCCCAGATGCAGCCACCACCGAACGAACAGGACGACATGCTCGTTGATCTGTACTACAAGACGCCGAGTCTGTGGATGACGACCATCGCCGGCGCAATTGGCTTTGCGGCTGGGGCAGTGCTTAACAAGTATCCGGTCAGCGCGGATGCCCAACTCTGGATCGGAGTCCTCGGCTCCCTCTTGATCCGAGCGCTCGAGTGCCTCACGCTCCCGCTCATCTTCACAAGCGTCACCAATTGCTTCTCCAACCTGGTCGTATCCGACAAGACGCGCCCCGTTCTCATGCGACTGGCGTTTTACTTCGTGTTGGCGGCGTTGATCGCGAGTTGTGTGGCAGTTGGCGTGACGTTCTGCTTCTCCGACTCGTTCGAGGTTAAAGCTGACCCTCCCGCAGCCTTCACGAGCTTCCAGTTCATCTTGCGATGTCCGAACGGCAAGTATTTCTCTCGCGAAGACCAGTGCGCGGCTCAGTCTCTGCTGGACGGCCAAGTCCTCACGGCTACGAACGTCACGGGGCTTCCGACCGACTTGCAGTTGTCTCTCGCTTCGGCCAGCGGCGTGTTCCCCGACACGCAGAGTTTGACGACTCAGATCGTGCTTTTCTTCGCGGATTTCTTCACGGAAAACATCACGAGCGCCTTCGTGTCCGTGCAGTTCCTGGGCGTCACCATTTTCAGCATGGTCGTCGGAGCAGCCATCATGTCCGTGTACGACCCGGCCAGCGGGGAGCTTAACCACGCCCTCGTGCTCATCCGACAGGTCCACGTCGTGCTCGAGATGATCCTCAACTGGCTCGTGCCCTACATTCCCCTCGGGACGCTGTCCATGATGACGTACTCCATCATGACAGGCGAGATCTCGCAGGAGGCCATGCGCCAGTCGCTCTACTTCACGCTCGCTATGGTCGTGGCGCTGCTGGCCAATTTCCTCTTCGTGGCTTGCGTGCTGTACGTCATTCTCGTGCGCCGCAACCCCCTCAAGTTCACGTGGTTCCTCATGCCCGGCGTCATCTTCATGCTGGCCACGGGGAACTACCTGGCTACGATCCCCGTGCTCATCCGCAGCCTGGAGAAGTCGCGCCAAGTGTCTCGCACCATGGCGCAGTTCACCATTTGCTTGGGCGTGTGCTTGTGTCTCTGCGGCACGGCGATTTTCTTCGTGGTGGCTCCGATCTTCATGGCGTACACCAGCGGCTTGGGCGATATCGTCACGCCAGCGCGCGTCCTTGGGCTGGTTGTCATTGCGACGGCGAGTTCCATCGGCACGCCTCTCGTCCCTGGCTCAGCACTGACGTTCACGTGCACCATTTGGCGCACGCTGTTCACCAGCCAAGTGCCCGGGTCGTTCGTGTACGTGGCAGCCGTGGAGTGGGTCATGTATCGCCTGCGTCGGACGTACAACATCATCGTGGCCGCCTTCATCGCTCGGATCATCGCGGAGCAGCTGGACGAGACGGTGGAGGACGAAGAGGATCGCGTTTATCTTGATCAGCAGCTAGGAATGACACGAGGGCCACATGATGGTCTTTGATTTGTTTAACACACAAACTCTTCTACGTGTTCTTCCGGTCTTGGCCTGTTCTACAGCGCAGAAGCTCAAGTTGTCGAGCAATTGCTAGGCCGTAGACTGCCAATGCGCTGAGGACCGATATGAACGGAAGCGGCCGGGTGAGATCCAGTGCCATCGTCTTGGCCATTCCCAACGCAAACATGTTGTTGATAATGTGCAACAGGAGACACTGGACGAGCGAGCCGGAGACTGCGAGCTTGAGAGCCAAGAAGAGCCCAACCACAAACGCCCAGAGCACTTGGAACGCCACGTAACTCGATGTGTAACGTGTTCCTAGACGTCGCGCGTTGACCAAGTGGATGGCAGCGAACAGAACACTGGAAATGCAGGCGCTCCACTTGGCTGTTTGAAGCCGATTGATGGCCAGCAGCACTATTACTCCGCGAAAGAAGAGCTCCTCCTTCACAGGAGCCAGTAGTAGACGCTGCAACGTCTCCACGGGGGCCAATGAGCCATCAGGTCGACGCACCGCAGCCTCCGCATTCTTCCAGGACACCAGCACTTCGTCTTCCACCTGCCACCAGCTCAAGACTATCACGGCCACAGAGTGAAGCACAAGCGACACCACGCAAGTCTTCACGCCGCTCCATCCAAAGCGCGTGAGTCTTCGCACGAACTCTCGCTTGGGTCGTTGGAAGAACCAGCTCATGAACGTCACGAGGCCGCAGCAAAACGCCCCCACCTCGCAGAATTGGGCGGCAACGATCGGCAGAGTCTCCGCAGCCAGCAACACGCCAAGGACGCTGCGCACCGCCGCTCCGAACACGGCGCTGGTCAGTAACAGCAGGAACGCGCAGCCGCTGGCCAATGCCAGCTCCATCGCCAACAGGACGGAGCGGATAACGACCGGGAGCTCGGAGGCCGTCGCTGTCTTTTCGTGCCCGGGCGCGTCCGGCGTGGACAACCAGCTCCATCCGACCACAGCCGTTGCCATATCTTCCGGTCTCTTGCGCCGACAAAGCCGCGATTGACTGACTGGTCAACTGAGACCGTCGTAAGCGGTCAGCCCGTTCTCGTTCGGGATGTCGTCGCGACCGCCGCCTTTGTCCGGATCCAACAGCCACGCGCCCAAGTCGAAAAAGCTGTAGGCCATAGCGTAGTGGCCAGCCGTGTGGCCGTGGCTCTACAAGACAAAACACAGCGTTAGGGGGGTCCTAGAGAGCAATATTAGTAGATCGTTAGGACAGACACGTACGTTCTGATGGTCCGGGTACGCGCCTTTGGACAGCAGCAGCTGCGCCACCTTCAGCTGGTTGTTCTGCGCGGCCAACAGCAGCGGCGAGTTGCCGTTGTCGTCGCCCTTGTTGACATGGAAGACGCTCTTCTCCAACTGATCGCTGTAGATGGTGCCCGTGCCCGGTGCGAACTGCGTCTTGACGGTCAACGGGTCGAACTTCCGCTCAGGGACGTCCTGTAGCGCCTCTCGGATCTGTTTGACCTTCCCGTGCCGTACCAAACTGCAGAACTCGCTGAACGGCACTACGACCCGACCACCGCCGGCAGCAGCGTCATTCGAGCTCGGGGGTGGAGCAGTAGACGACGTGGGCACTGGATTGGGGGGCGAGGTTACGGGGTTTGTGTTGGACACTGGCGTCGCTCTTATGGGGCTGGAACTGGGCATCGCCGTCGCCTCAGAGACTGCAGCCCCCACTCCACTGCCGCTGATGCCGTCTCCGTAAAGCTGCCGCATTTGGTTGCGCTCGCGCGCTCGCATCTCCTCCACAGTCGTCAATACCTTCTTCCGGTGTAGGCGGTGCTCCATACCCAGCGTGTTGCGGAGATCGTCGTCCGTGAGGTGCAGCAGCAACGCTCCATCGACTGTCGCGTCGGCGAAGGCGCGTTTGAACTGCGCCAACGCCAACGTATCGAGCCAACGACCGACGTCGCTCACGCTCCAAGCCGCCACCTGCAACGGCTGCTGACCCGGGAAGCCTCCAGGCGGGATACTCGGCTGGAAACTACTGCCGGCAGAACCTGCAGCTTTCAGCGACGTCTCAGCTGCCGAATTCTCGGGCCACCGCTGCTGCGAGACTGCAGCTGCACTGTCGAGCGTCAAGTGGTGTGCTCCGATCTTCCGCATGGCGCGCACCATGTTCATGCTGCTAAAGTAGGTCATCGACATGGACATGAAGCCAAACTTCATCATCGTCTCCGTCGACTCCATGAGGGAAGCCGCTTCCTGTCGTTGCTGCTGCGTAAACCCTGGGGCAGCACGTGCACCACTTCCACTCGAGTGTGACGGGAAGCTGCTGGACGTTGGACTCAATGTCGTTGGACCACCAGCTACAGGACTATTCGTCAAGCCACTGGCAGGTCCCGGCGACATTACGCTCGGAATGCCGGGTCCTGAGCTCGAGAGAACAGATCCGGGAGGGATCAAGTCCAGTGCGAGCTGAGACCGCGTCTCCTGTTTCTCGCGGATCCGTGCAAGCTCCTTCTGCTGCTCCTCCAGTAACAACACCAGCTTTCGCTCGAGAGCCTTGAGCTCTTCCTCCTTCCTCAGCCTCTCTTGGTCAACGCGCGCGAGCGTCTCCTCCAACGCCCCAAGCTTCTCCCGTCGCTGAGCGATTTGCGCGAGCATCTGCGAGAACTCCCGATCAAGCCTCATCTTCTGTTCGCGCAGCGCCCACTTGGCTGTCTCGTCCAGCGTCCGGTTGACTCCTCCAGGCGCGTTGTTGTCGGTCTCCGCCTGCCCCAGCGCGAGCAGTTCTGCCTCCAGTAGCCGCACGCCTTCGTCAAACTCGCAGATCTCCTTCATGAGCTTCTCGGCTTGAGCTTCGACGTCGCTTTTCTCGCGGGCGAGCAGTGCGACGTCGCTCTGCAGTTTGGTGCCGTACAGCTTGTACTCGAGCAGAAGCTGTTTGCCAAACGTGAGTCCTTGCGACTGCGTCTTGGAGAAGAGGAATTTGTCGCACTCACGAGCAAAGCGTCTGCGTCCAAGAAGACCTCGAAACACGCGCTGAATGTTCATGGCAGCGTTGCGATGCAGTCGCTGTCTAAACATCTTCCTGCACGCGACGTACTTCCTCATGAGCTGCTGGATCCGCACGGCGGACTGGTGGATCTGCTGGCGACGGCGCACCACTCCCCGTTTCGCTAGCCACCCGCGCGCAATGCGTTGGATATCCAACGCAGACAGGTACTCGAGCATTCGCTGCTTGTACGACGAGCGCCCCATTTTGCCTCGCCAGTGGCGCTGCAGCAGCCGAACCGCCCAGTCTTCTCGTTTGAGGCCTTTGTAGCGCTTCCGAGCGACGCGAGCTCGCCACAGACGCTGGAGGTTGACGGCGCACTTTTCACGGTGCAAACGCCGTGTCAAAGTGCGAGCGTAGAAGGCTCGGAAGGCGCGCTGGATGACGCGCGCCATTGCCGTCATTCGTTGCAGTCGCTTCTGGTTACGGCGGACGCGCCAGCCCATGTACTCCTTCACTTCAGGCAGCAGCGGGTAGATCTTGCTGCCGGCCCCAGGCTGGTACACGACATTGGTGCTGAGGCGCTCGAACGCTGGAGTAGTGGGGTCCCAGGTCGTCAGCGCTATCAGCTTGGAAGAGTTGGCGGCCCCGTTTTGATTCACGCTGGTGCAAGAGTCTTCCGACGCAGTAGCTACTGTAGCTTGAGTCTTACTAGAGGATGCGAGCGCAGTCTGGTCGGCGAACTGCTGGTGCAGCCGCCATTGTGTATCCTTCTCGTGCTGGGGGTTAGAGCTGGCATCTGTAGGCACAGCGTCTTTGACTGTACTAAGCACACGGTCGATGAAGGAGTCTTCGAAGTTCCGCTGTGGTTTGACTTTCTTCTTGCTTTGGTTGTCAGAGGGCCCACGCTGCGGTTGCTCGTCCTCACACCGAGACTTTCGCCTCTCAGGCGACGTTAGTTCCTGTGGTTTCCGACCGGCGCCGTGCGGGACGTCGTTGAGCTCGTGGAAGCCGGTGACGAGTTGTTCGAGCAGCACGAGAACGTCCTGTTTGCGTTCCTGCAGAGCCTCGTGGCCGCCTGGCAACCACACCACACAGCTCGGCCGCTTGCTACGCCCTGCAGAGTGTTGCTGTTTCAGAGACTTGACGCGTCTGTACCGCAGGACTTTGCCGACGGAGTCGACAAGCTCTAAGTTGGCCAAAGCTAGGATCGTTTCGGCGTGGCCTCCAGCATCAAGCAACCCGTTCTGGGCGGAGCAGAGGGAAATCAATGGGACTCGAAGGTGCTTTAGGTCGCTTCGGAGGTCTTGATGAGCTAGAGCGCCGAGCGTGAGAGCCTGTCGGCCTTCCAGTGTGATGGGGTTAAGCACGGCAGTGTACAGGTTGAGTGCGAGAGGCGTGGATACGCGCGCGAGATACGGCGCTGAGAAGAGGAAGCGGGCGTGGAAGTAGACTGGAAGGTCCGGCCGTGACTCGGGCGTGCAGGCCAGCACCTTGGCGCTATCATGTAAGAACTGCGCCAGTTGGGCGTCCACGTGAGAGAAACTATTAAGCAGCACGAGTGAACGGGTGTTCCCGTCGCGTGGCTGGGGCGAGCAGCAGAAGCTCAAGGCAATATTTCCTCCGTTGCCAATACCAACGAGATGGTACGGCTTATCTCGTAGCAGTCGCTCGCCGCCTGAAGTTCCAGTCACGTGGCCAAGCAGCGCGGTCAGACACGCCACGTGATACGTATTGTTCAGCAGTGTCCCCCTCCTCCAAGTTGTGTACGCCTGGCCCGGACAATTCCACAGTAAAACCTGCACACGGCCCCGATAGCGAGCTACAAGCGGGTGCAGTAGAATCTGCAGGCGTTCCCAAGTGTCGAACAGGTCGTGCACCACTACCAGGTTGAAGAACGCGTCGTTCGCGTCCGTGGGGTCCGTTATCCTATCCACAAGACCAGATCGAGCGCCGCCCATGACGCAGAAAGGAATAGCCGTCTCCGCGTCCATGTGGAAAACGCCGTGCACGTCGTCGTCCCGGGCGTCCATCTCGGCCAGGCCCGGCATGGCCAGAGAGTGCGAAGTTTCAAGTCGGCGCCTCCGTCTCCGTTGCCGAAGTTGCTGCTCGTCCTTTGCCTTTGCCAATGCCAACGTGGCCGCGTGCACTTCCTCGCCTCCCCGCTGTCTCAATGATGAGGTTGGCCGTTGAGACGCCCTTGACCGAAGAGCAGCTTGTAGCGTGTGGCTGAGAGACTCGCTGCTCACGGGTTTCCCAATGCAGCCATCCATTCCACTCTCTTTGTAGAGCTGCAGGTCGTCTGGCGTCGTCTGTGAAGTCACGCAGAGGATTGTGGTGGCGGTTGTGACGTTCGCTTTCACTCTGCGCTTGAGTTGCGACTGCCGCAGCAACCGGGAGAACTCCACGCCGGTCATGTCACCCGGTGCCAGCTCCCTCTCAATGAGGACCACGTCGTAACCGAAGTCTTGAGCTGAACGCAGCGCCTGTGGGCCGTCCGTCATGCTTTCGACCTCAAGTTCCAGCGCCAAAGCTCGGACCTTCCGATGCAAATCGTCCAACAGCGCAGCGTCCGAGGAAACGAGCAAGACCGTCGCTGGGCCTGCAGAAGTGCCTTTCAAGGCGGTTCCTTCTCGGAAAAGCTGGCCTGGCTCCAGTGTAGACGCCTCGATGCGTTTGGTCACGCCGCGCAAGTAGTTGTCCATGCCCACAAACGTATCGTTATTGCGAAGAAGCTTCTTCTGCTCGTGCGGCTGGTTTGTCAGGAACCGCCCGTTCGATTTCGCAGTCTTTACCATATTCGTAGGCGACGCGGCCTCGGGCGTCTGTAACGAGGGCATACTCACTGAATGCTGGATGCTGGATTGCAATCGGGGTTTGCTGCTGTTGTTGTTTGTGAGGGCTGGTAGAGTAGAAGGGCTCTCGACTTCAGCTTCTGTGTCAGAGGGTCCTGCTACTTCCGCTAAGAGCTCGAGCTTGGAATCGTCGTGATGCCTGCGCATGAGTATAACCTCTTTCTCACGAACCTCGTGGGTCACGCGCTCTTGCCATTTTTCCTCCATTGACGCTTGTCGTCGACGGATCAGCTGCTGTTTCCTCTTTAATTGCCGCTGCGTCACGTCCTCCGTCAAAGGTCCAGCTACCAGTTGCCGCGCCAGATCCAGCAGCGCGTACACAGCGTAGCAGTCATTACACACGCGCACTTGGCGGTAGTAGTTCGCAACGCCGTCCATTTCTCCGTACACGCGCGACCGCGAGCTCTCACGCAGCTCCTGGGACAGCGTAGTATCCAGCAGATGCGATTGCTGTCTCTGTCCAGCCTTCGTAGGTGAGCTTAAGCCACCACCACCACCCGTGTGCAGCTGTCTTGAAGCTTGTGTTGCCTTCTGAAGGTGCTCTCTGTTGCCTCTGCCCAGCGCAATGGACTTGTACGTCAGGACGCGCAGCTCTCCGCCACCAGCGCTTTTGCCCGTCGACTGAGCGACTTCCATGGCCGCCACCAGGCGATTGACATTGGGATCGCCCAGAGCGCTCAGCTCCTCTTTCGTGAACAGGAGCGACAGCGCCGACGCTGCTGAAGCTTGAGGTGGCGGAGCTGCCGCTCGTCTTCCTCCAGGTCGATGCACGGGGTCGGCCTGGCTCAGCTGCAACGCGAAGCCGCAGAAGTCGCCACTGCATTTGAACGGCGTCGGGAAGGAGCGACCTCGCGTGGACGAAGACGCGTCGGCCTTGATGGCCAGTGGCGGCGGCATGCCAAGAAGCTGCTCGAGAAATAGCTCAGCAGTTGGGCAAGTAAGTTGCCTTTGTGTTCACCACACAAATATGTGACGTGATACAACTTCAACACGTCTACCAGACGATGAAAGGTTTAAAGCTAGCAACAAAAATGGAGGATATCTAACTAAAACGAACCAATTAATCATATTTGATCCAGATGAGTGTAAGTCCTTGCGGTGGAGCTCCCTGGCCAGCTTTCCCTCGATTCTTCGCTGCCAGGATCATCGGGATGTCGTCGGGTCTCAACCTCCCCAGGCCCACGTCGACGATCGTCCCCACCAAGTTCCGCACCATTTTGTACCGGAACCGGTTGCCCTCGAAGACCAGACGCACTCTCGTGCCGACATCTTCTTCGTACTGGGCGTCTGCTCTGTCGCCCAACCTCTCGCAGTGAAGCTCAATCTTCGACACGGTGCACATGTTGCCTCGCTCTCCATCCGCTTTCTGCAGTGTAAAGGAGGAAAAATCCTTTGTTGTGGGCGGCGCCATCAGGTGGTCAATGGCCGTCTGCATCTTGGCAACGTCCAGCGTCTTGCGAACGTACCACACGTCACGGCGGTGCGCCACAGGACGCAGTCCGCCCGCCACCAGTTCGTACTCGTAGCGTTTGCACATGGCGTCGGCGCACGGGTCGAAAGCAGTGGCCTCCACTTCTGTCAAAGTGGCCAAGCTGCGGCACAGGACGTCCTTGGGCAGGCGCGTATTGAGCGCGTCGCGGAAGACGCGGTCCGCTTCGATGCACTGACTGGAGAACACAATCACCTGACCGCGCGCGTGCACGCCGGTGTCGGTGCGCGAGGCGAAGCGCAGTCTCGGCAGTGGCGTCTCGCCCGTGGTGCGGCTCAGCGCGTCCTCGATGGCCTCCTGAACTGTGCGCATGGCCCCAGGCTGGTCCTGCGCCTGGAAGCCGCAGAAATCTGCACCGTCATACTCCACAACGCAGCGGCGGCGGACCCACGGACCAGTGGAGTCCACGCGCAGGAAGGCGCTGGGCGGGATGCGGAGCTGCCGGCCGCCACTCATGGCTTCATGCGAAAAAAGAAGTGTCAAGCACCGAAATGGCGTCGATGCTCAAATTTTGACCTTCAAAAATTATAATTACAAAACTGCCACCATTGTTATTTTTGTCGAAAATGGACATTGTCAAAATTGAGTACAACGTCGAAATTGAATCGAGTTGGTCGAAATTGAACGAAATCGACAAAAGTAGAAGCAACTACGATTAATTTCCTCCACAGTGTCCACAGTGCATCATTTGCATTTTTTCCCTCTGCCTCGTTAGAATTCATACCATTTTTTGTTCGCGTTCTTCTCGTTGAAAGCTTTCATGGTCTGGTAGAAATCTTCGGACGTTTTCTTCATCTGCTCCGTCTTGAGACCTAAGTCGTTCAGCTTCTCCCCACGCTCCACAAGTCGCTGCAGTTCAAAATTCAGTCACAGTCAGTAAAGGAAATCACAGAAGCACTCAAGCTCCACCTCTCTCACCTGTTGCGCCTGCAGGAGGGTGTCCTTTGTACCGTTGAGCCCCGTCTCCGTCTTGACGGTGGCGCTGTCAGCGTCCTTCGCAGTAGAAGACCGGTCTCCCATCAGCCGTTGCCGCTCTTCCTCCTCGCTGGAAAACTGGAAGACTTTGTTCAAGTCTGTGGCCTCTTGAGTGACGCTGAGCACCAACTTCTTGAACATCTTGCCGGCGTCTGCGATGCCTCTCTTCTTGCCGCTGTCAGTGGCTGAAGGGGACGAAGCTTGGCCAAAGACCGTCGTACGCTCCGGGAGGAGTAGCCGCGTCTTGATCGCCATCCGCTCGAGCATCGCACTCTCCAGTGCCGTCGCCTCGGCGAATAAAGACAAACGTTCGATCTCCCCGAACGAGTTCGCGACTATGAGCTCACCGCCATAGGAAACATCAGCGAGGATTCCGTCGACCAGTCCGTTGCGACCCAACCCGAAGTCGAAGCTGCTGCACTCCGCCTGCCAGATCAGTTTGAGTGTCAGCAACGATAGGATGTACACGCGGCTGCTCTGGTCCACGACCGCCAGGCAGTTCTCAATGCCCTCGCCAATTGGAACGCGAACGACGGATGTCACCAGCACAGGCCCCTGCAGCTCGATGCTAGCTAGAGGCTGCGCCGGGATCTCTTTCGGCCCCATCGCCATCTCCGCTGCACGGGGCACTGTAGCCTGCACGACGTGGATCTTCCGGCCGCACGCGCACACTAAGAACCGCGGCTGCTCGATGTCTGCCAGCTTCGTTGTCTCAGCAGCTAGCGCCTCCTGGAAACCCTCGGCGAAAACGATCTCCTTCTCGCGCTCTAGCAGCTTTTCCAGAGTGCTGCACACTACATCACGCTCCAGTGAGCTCACATCCACTCCGTTGATTGCTGTGACAGTGTGGCCGGTGCGGACTCCTTTGGCGGCGATCAAGGCCGCTGTGCTACTGTCCTCAGCGAACCCCTTCACAACTGCGTGCTGCTCTACCTCCATGAAGAGATGCAGTCCTAGAGAACCAGGGGGGACCGTGACTTGAATGAGATTCCTTTGCGTCCAACTCGCTGGTTCCTCGCCTTCAGTCGCTCTTCCAGCCCTCGCTTCCTTCACAAACTGCCGCGTTATCTCAAAATCAACGTTCGGCGTGTCTTTCTGCTGAATCTGTTGGTCCTTCGTCTCCTCTAGCTTCAATTTCACCTTGTCCAGCGAAACAGCAGGAGCAGCGTCTAACCCACTCTCAGGCCTGACATCCTCTTGACCCTGTTCGATCCATGTGCGTCCTGGAATCTCGATACGCTTGCCGTCGCCATCCACCATGACCATTGACGACAAACTGGAGGTCTTCTCCGGATCTACGAGCGTTTCCCCCATCTTTGTGGCCGACTGGACGTGATACATCTCCAGTTTCCCACTTCCGCGTCCAACGAAGAGCACAGGGATCACTTCTCGGTGCTGGATCACGTTCTGGTGACTGGTGTCTCCGCCGTAAATACTTGCTTTACCTGGGGACCCTTTGCCAGGTTGGGACGACGGTGACGAGCCACTTCCAGGGATTTCAGTCGTTTGAACCAGCTCACTCATCAGTAATGAGTCCACCGACATGGACTCGTCGCCCGTAGGAGAAATGTCACACACCAAGAGTTGGAAGTTCTGCGTCTTGATCTCCACAAGCGACACCATCCCTGCTGTGTCTGCTATAGCCACGTACCCGTACGAGGAAGACACCACCAGCTTGAAAATGGATTCAGTGTGAACGTGGATAGAGAACAAGGTGCGGAAACCCACGGTCTCCTTTTGACCCGATCCTTGAGTCGTCTGGTCCGTAGGAGAGCATTTTGCTCCTTCTTCTGGTGTAGTGTCTCGCTCTCCACTGGCTAACACCCCATCGGTCAGATTTGAATCCTCGCGCTGCTTGAGTTGGTCGAACTCCAGTATAACGATCTCTCCGGACGCGAAGCCAACCACAAGAGTGCGTGAGCTGGCGCAGAATGCCAGACACGTGACTTCCTGGTTGACAGGGGCGGGGGACATCTGCAGAGGCACATCCACGACATGAAGCAGGCGGATAGCGCCCTTACTGGAGCGATCTCCTGCTGTTTGAGCTTCCCAAAACAGCACGCGTCCATTTGCGTGTCCTGTCAGAAGCATCATACTGTTCGGTGCAATCCCAGTTTCACTCGTGGCCAGGAATCCCTTCAGCATTGGCTCCAGGACGCTGCCGCCGTTGATGGGCCACTCGAAGTCCCCACTCTCAGCCAAGCGGAACAACGGGTTGTACTTGGCTTGGTTCCACGTCGAGCGTAAGTCTTCCTGCAAAGAGCTGTCAGTCTGTGAGAGATTCACCAGCGTGAATGTCTTGAGTGGGCTAAGTTGCAGCAGCGGTGGGATAACCACAGGCTCTGGAAGACGGTCGAACCGCCACTCCCAGTCTTCTCTGTCACCGTCGCACAGCTTGACGAAGCACGGCAAGTTCTGCACGCTTACAGTCGGCAGGCAGCCGTCCAGAGGGTTCCCCGAGAGCAAGATCAGCGACAGCGGAGCCATCTTGACGCTGTAGTCCACTTGGTCCTGCGCGGCCTCGAACGCTGCGATCTCCGCGTGATTCGCCGACTCGATCGTTGCGACAGACCACGTGAGCTTCTCGGACTTGTAGAGATCCGTCAGGGCGTCGTCGCTGTTGGGCGGGTGAACCACAGTCAGGAGATTGGCTTCCGAAGCTTCAAGTCGACCTCCAGAGAAGATGATAGCACCAGGTAGAGCCGCGTGTTTGGACGTTGGAGGCGCGCAGATCCACTTGATCTGCTTCACAGGCGTCGTCTGGTCACTGGGGGCTGTTCCTGCCACGTAGCGGTACAAACCGTGGGATTTATCAGTGCGGAACACTGCGAAGCCTCCGTGTTTGTATCCCGCAACGAATCGTTTGCCGGTCGAGTGCCAGGACAAGCACTGCGGTGAGTTGTAGGCGACGTCCCCACCAGCTGAAGCCTCGGACGGCGTGAGGGACGACGGGGGGGACGCCAGCTTGTGCATCTTCCCTGAAAGCGAGAACTCCCGTACCACTTTGCGTTTGGCCAGGTCCCAGAGCAGCACGGCAGGATGCGTGTCGAAGGCAAGCAGCAGCTGATTGGCGTCTTTCGGATGAGAAGCCAGCGCTGTGATCCCCTCCATGTTGGGCATCGGCAGGTCCCGTGGTCGGAGGACGTACGTGCTGACTCGGCCCGTCTCCTCGTTCACTACGTGGACGTCTCCGTCGTCTGTGGCCACGAAGAAGAAGGGGAAATCGCAGTACTTAATGGTCTCCAGAGTCGTGATGACGCTCGTGGTCCAGGCGTCCGACACGCAGCAGAGCAGAGCGCCCGACGCCAAGTCGAAGACCCGCAAGGAGCTGTCGGTGTAGCCCACGACCAGGCGCTGTCGAGCTGTGAACTGCAAGTGGGTGACGCCCACAGTCAAGCGCGCGGAAGACTCAGGTCCTTCCAGTAGAACTTCCAGTCCATTGGCTCCATAGAGTTTCACGGCTCCAGAGGCTGTGCCAACGGCCAGAAGCCCCTGGAGACCGCAGAAGGCCAGCGTCTTGGCGTTGCTGGGCACGCCGTGGTGCGCCGTCGCGTACAGAGAGAAAAGAGACGCATGCAGAGCGCTGGGGCGGGACAGAAGCGCGTCCAGCGCCAGTTGAGAGGCCGACGTCGAGCGACTCGCCTTGTTCCCCATGGCGACTTGTCAGAAAGATAAGGGCTTCAACGTCGTCGTACTTAGTGGAGTGTATACAACCAAAAGGTTTCTCTTCTTTTTTTTCTGCAAGTTATTTTTAAAACTTGCAAAAAAAAAGTAGTAAAAAAATCAAAATGTAACGATGCATTATGGTCCCCAGAATATCGTTGCTTTATATCGTCCGCACCGCAGAGCGCAGGTTCCATGATCTACGCCGTCCCGCTCGATGCCGGTGACGTGAGCCAACACGAGGACGAAGACACCGTCGAGCCGCAACTGACTTTGCACAAGAAGAAGGTGGAATTGAACTCCAAGGGCCACGGCGCAGTGTTCGCCCTTTGCGGTATTTTACGTCAGCTCGCGCTCTTCTCCATCGCCGCGATGGGCCTCTGGCCGTTGGCTTTGCAGCTCCTTCTCGTGCCCGAGAGCGTCTTTGGGGACGGCCATGGGGATCGCTACGAACAGCTTTCGTACTTCGCCTTCGAGAACGACCACTACCAGGTGCTGGAGCCCCGTAAAGTGGACTGCGCTGACCTCCAGACGACGCTGTTCGGTGGCGCGTCGCCCGTTGCAACGACGGACCTGGTGCGTGCCGTACCCCAAGCGACGTTCGAGGACGCCCGCTCTCTTGTGGTTAACCAGACGACAGGAGACGCCATCACGAAACTCTCCGTGAATGCGGGCGTTCTTGGTCTTTCGGCCGACAATAGCGCGTGCTTCGGTGGCGTCGATGCTGAAGGGGCCATACAGATCGAAGCGCTGCTCAGTGTCAAGGACGCGCCCGCTTTCGGTGTGGACGCCTCGTGTTTGCAAGGTTCTGCCTCCCACATGCGTCTGCGACTCCAATCGACCGAGTTTTACGTGGAAAACACGATGGGGGAGCTGAATCCGTCACGCGTCTCGGGCGCCATGTTGATTGTGTCCCTCGTGGGGCCGGACCTCCGCCCTGCAGAGAGTTCGTGCTACGAAACTACTCGGGAGGCGAGATACGCCGCGACGGAAAGCAAGACGGAGTACGTCCGTCTGGTTTCCGTGTATTCGAAGCAGTTGCTAGTGCCTGCGACTTGCGCCAAGTTCTCTCTCTTTGGTGGGTTGCGAGACACGTTCGGCTGCGCGTACTCGGCCATTGGTACTTCAGGCGCCGTGGCCGATCTCAAGTCGGACGGAACGAAGCGCACGTACTCGTTCCCAGCCCCGTGGCGCATGATCCAGTGCAGCATGTCCGGAGAGTGCAGTTCCCTCTTGTTCACGCAGTTGTGGTTATCAGAGTGGACGACCGAGGCGACCGCGTCCGGTGAAGTCCTGCGCCACAACTTCGTGAACCACAAGGTGAATGAGGTGACGGTGGACGCCACCTTCAGCATCCGTTTGCTCATCAGTCTGCAGATCTTGGCGTTGGCCGTGACGGCCTACTTGACGAGCGTGCGTGGTTGGTACAGAATCCAGTGCGCCTTCGTGGCGCCGTGGACGAAGGTGGTGAACGCCACGACGTCGTGCACGATAGCGAAGGTGGTGCGCAGCAGCTACAACTTCATCCTGGCCGCTCAGATGATTCTGGGCATCCTGCAGTGGCGCAAGCAGTTGACGATCGACTTGCTGGTTGGGGCCGATACGAACCAGGCCGTACTGCGAGCCTTTGGATGCGGCACGTTGGTGGTGGTGCTGGCGATCAACATCGTCTTCGCTCGGGCCGGAGACCTCAAGATGCAGGAGATGGAACCGAGTTTTGCTCACGTCGTTGGGTTTCTCGTGTCGATCATTCTGTTTCTCATTAGCCGAACGGAGTCGGTATCTGTGTCCGCGCGGGTGTTATTAGCCAAAGGGATGCGCTCCGTGTCGGCCACGGACGTGACAAAGTACTCGGGCTGCCGAGGCTCCTCTGTGTGCGCGTTGGAGGCGTCACTGAGCATGTACACGGTCGTTCTAGTCGTCGTCATTGTGGCGGCGGCGTTCATTGGCTTGACAGCTCACGCCATGTTGCAGGCGTCTCTCCGCACAGGACCAAGGATCCGGGTCAGCATTAGCAGTCCAACTCAGATGCGGGCCAAGTCGTTTACTAAGGTCAACTCATTCACGAGATTCCTCGACGACCGATCGCGCGATACGTCCTTGTACGACTGCAGCACGGAGGTCTACGTGCAAGCGTCGAGCCAGGAGCTGTTCTCGACGCGCGCGCAGCTGGAGGCGTGCGGGTTCGTCTTGACTTCGTCGATCCTCTTTCGGTACCGAGACCTCCCGCTCTTCTTTATTGCTCGAGTGGTTCCCATCCAAGTCTTAAACTTCTTCAACCTCACGGTGACAACCTACGAGCTGCTCCACACGAACAAGTTGCTGAATGGAATTTCAGTCGTGCTGGTTGCAGACCAGGTGATCCACACGCACTGGTCGAGACTGAAAGGCCCTCGGCTGGACTGGATGGAGGGCTATATCGGCGGAGATGGAGACACGTCGTATCCGTCCACTAGTAGCGTCAGTAGGAGCCAATCCAAAGCGGTTCGTGCGGCTGGGTAGGGAGGGGATATCAGTAGTATCGGCCACTACAGCAAAATACACATGAAAACTCGGTCTGCATCACAATGGCGCGTGAGGGGTACAGACCGTATCATTCTTTCTTGTACGAGTTACATGTAGCTATTGGCCAGTTAGTTGGACCAGTTGTTGTGTTGCTCGATGGCGCGATTGGCAAGTTGATCAGCAGCCCAATTCTCCTCTCGAGGCACGTGGGAGATCGTCACGCGCGGAAGCGCCGCCCAAAGGTTCTTGCACTGTTGGTACGGCCCCTGCAGATTGGCAGATTTGACTCGGTACTTGCCCAGCATCTGCTGCACGACGAGCTGCGAGTCCATGTGCACGTGCACGTTGGCGACCTGGTGACGATGCGCCAGTTCCAGCGCCAGCATGAGGCCGTGATACTCGGCCATGTTATTTGTCTCGTGGTCACCCACGTATCGGGACTCGGAAGCCAGCACGCCGCCCGTCGACGGATCCACCAGCAGCGCGCCGCAGCCACTGCGACCGGGGTTGCCGCGCGACGCGCCGTCTGCGTAGGCGTGCACGATAGGGAAGCGACCAGGGGACATATTGGATGTTTTCGTCTTGGACAAACACTTGTCTTCACGAAGACAGATAGAGAAGTGAATCACCTACGGTAGAGCCCTCTTGCCACGGTAGTACTGTACTGTACCAGGAAGACGCATGTCATGTACGATGTTGCACGTACATGTACCTTTGACTTCAATGTACCGGCGGTAACATTGTATTCAATGTTGAGAGTCCAGTTGCCAACGGACCTCCTGTCAGGCAAAATGTACCTCCAGGAGGTCTTCCGTGCTGCCTGCAAAGGTTTGCAGTGCAAACCACTACAATGATGACACTAGATTTTAATTACAGTACAGAATTGATCTGGGCGGAACCTGGGGTCCCGCATCTTGGCTGCTCAGATTTTGATGCTCGATTTGTTGGGGGGGGGGGGGGCACGAACTAGGCCGTACTGCGGGCCTTTGGCGATCAACGTCGTCTTCGCTCGGACAGAAGACCTCAAATCGCAGGAGGTGGGGTCGAGTTTTGCTTCTGTTGTTGGCTTTCTCGTGTGGATATCAAAACGACTCGTATACAGGACTGTCCTAGCTTTTGTTTCGACTTGTGTAGGTTGTGAGTGAGAGCAAGGAAGACGCAACAAACTCGCAAAGTTGCACCACCGTCGCGATACGCCCCACAGTCCATGGCGCCACTAAGGCCCTTCATCAAAGCCACATTAGATATGGAATAAACCACGCACCCTCATCAAGTAGGCCATCACGGCCAGGGCCACAATCTGCAAACTATTAGCAAGATGTTGAATGGAATCCCATCGGTGGTGACAGATCAGGTAAGTTACCTGAGGTAACCCACGAGCACGGGATGGACGGCTAAATCGTCGGGGATGGCGCTATTTCGTCCATCTACGACAACTTGTCGGACAAAAGCGACATTCCAAAGCGGTTCGCGTGGCTGAGTAAGGGGGGAGATACGTGCTGTGGTGTCAATTACGAATTGAAAACAGTGGAGTCTTTCCTCTATGCTTCATTCATCTATCTAAGGCGATTAGTTGCTGCGCTGGACCCTGGCATCAAACTCGTCAATGGCTTCATTGGCAAGTCGATCAGCAGCGCAATTCTCCTCCCGAGCCACGTGGGAGAACGTCACGTGCGGAAGCGCCGCACTCAGTTCCTTGCACTGCTGGTACAGTCTCCGCAGATTGACGGCCTTGACTCGGTACAGGCCCTGCATCTGCCGCACGATGAGCTGCGAGTCCATGTGCACGTGTACGTTGGCGACCTGGTGACGATGCGCCAGTTCCAGCGCCAGCATGAGGCCGTGATACTCGGCCACGTTATTTGTCTCGTGGTCACCCACGTATCTGACCTCGGAAGCCAGCACGCCGCCCGTCGACGGATCCACCAGCAGCGCGCCGCAGCCACTGCGACCGGGGTTGCCGCGCGACGCGCCGTCTGCGTAGGCGAATACGGTAGGGAAGACTGCGTCGGGAACGCTGCAGGGCTCGCTCTGTGTGGATGGTCTTGACCTGGTGAAGCAGCGGTGGCGCGGCTGGGATACGCCGCGAGGCGCCAGCAGCGGCTTGGCAGCGCAGAACCTCCGCATCATGATGGACGAACGACCTCTCCAGTCAATTGGACACAAGTGTTGTCTAAAGATTGTAGCGTTATTTCGGTGTTCGACAGTCTAGCGTCATCACTAGCTGCCGGAAAATTTGATTCCCCTGTTGTATCCGATATTATTCGTTAAAAATGGTTATAGACTTCACCCGTCAAATTGTATTCACTTTCTTTTCTACATCTTTCCAGCCTTGATGTGAAAGAGAACTGCTACTGTGCTCAATGATACAGGAGAATATGCTGAGGTGGCAGACCCACTTGGTCATTCTCAGTTCAAGCCAGTCGAGCGCAAGTGTATCGTGAATCATTTCGCTGCAAGGATGCTCGAGTTCCTGGTCAACGCGGACAGCAACCTGTTCGTGGGCGCAGGCGTGGCCGTGGCCGCTGTGATGGCCGTCAAGTACATGAACGCGCGCGCGGACGCGGCCCAGCAGCGCGCGTACGAGGCCGCCAAGGCGCGACAAGAGGCGCTCAAGGCGGAGCGCGAGAAGCCCATCAAGCGGCGCTTCTTCACGCCCGAGGAACTGCTGCCCTTCAACGGCGAGGACGGACAGCCCATCTACATCGCCGTGCTGGACGAAGTGTACGACGTGAGTCGCAAGCGCGACTTCTACGGCCCGGGCGAGGGCTATCACCTGTTCGCCGGCCGAGACGCGTCCCGTGCGCTAGCCAAAATGTCTTTCGAGAAGGAGGACCTGGACAGCGACGACCTGTCCGACCTGAGCTTCATGGACAAGGAGACGCTCAACGACTGGGTGACCAAGTTCAGCGTCTACAACAGCTACCCGAACGTGGGGCGCGTGCTGCGACGCCGTGACCTGACGCTGGAGCAGCTGCGGCCATTCAACGGCCTGGACAACCCGCGTAAGATTGTCTACGTGGCTGTGAACGGCAACATCTACGACGTGACGCTGGACGGCCTTGACCACTACGGCCCCGAGGGCGGCTACAAGCAGTTCGCGGGCCGGGACTGCTCCCGGTCGCTGGCGTGCATGTCTTTCCTGGACGAGTATCTGGACAACCCGACGCTCGAGGGCATCACGGAGCAGCAGCAGGAGACGCTCACGAAGTGGGAGGATAAGTTCAAGGAGAAATACCCGGTCGTGGGGAAGCTCATCAAGTAGATTCAGAGGAGAGATGAGAGGTTTGGACGTCAAGACTCTTGACTCAAGAGGCCGCAAGGGCTTAAAGAGAGTGGATCTGTTTTTGTTGAGTTCTGACCGCACCGTGTCTTGCCTACCAGTGCTGCTCGCTATGTTTAGTGCCGTGCGTATCCAGCCGCACCAGTGCCAAATGCGCAGGAACCGACGCAGGAACCGACGCAGGCTCAGGCTCAGAATCCAAGAAGACCAGCAGGTAATACCAACGGTCAGACATGGGCAACGCAGTGGGCACGCCGCCAAGCGGACCCAATTCACTGCCGATGTCCGGTGGGAGGAGAGGCAGCGCCTCGGAAGAGCCACAGGCTCGTCGGCACTTTACCGTGGCGGAGCTCGCCGCATTTAACGGCGGATCGGACGGCAAACGCCCCATTTACATCTCGGTCAAGAGCGAAGTCTACGATGTGAGCTCCAGTCGAGAACTGTACGGACCCTCGGGCAAATTCTCAACACTAGCGGGCAAAGACGTCACGCGGGCGCTTGCGTTGGACAAATTGGACGACGCCAAGGCGTTGGGGACTCTGGACCTGAGTGACTTGACGCCGGAGCAGTCCCAGACGCTGGACGAGTGGCTGGACAAGTTCCGCGGCGACGAGCACAAGTACACGAACGTCGGGCGGTTGGTGGACGCCGACCTGCGGCTTTCGCTCGACGAGCTGCTGCCGTTCAACGGGGTGGACAACCCGCGCCAGACCATCCTGCTAGCCGCTAACGGCGTGGTGTATGACGTGACGATGAACGGGGCCGAGTTCTACGGCCCGGACGGCATGTACGGCCAGTTCGCCGGTCGAGACGCGTCCAAAGCGCTGGCCTGCATGTCGCTGGAGGAGGAGGCGCTCAACAATCCGTCGACCGCCGGACTGAACGCGGAGCAATGGAAGACGCTGGACGACTGGATCAAGCGATTCGAAGGCAAATACGCGGTCGTGGGGAGGCTGAAGTAGACTGCAACCGGTTGACGTTGAAAGTCATCGCCACAAGCGTTTACGCCCGGCGCTCGGTGCGCAATCTGCAGTGGATTATCACCACGCCAGCTCGATCCGCAGAGCTGTGAGGCTCTCACATTCCCATTCGCAGCGATCAAGAGAGAAAGCAGAGACGTACAATTCAATTTATACACAAAGAGTTCACGTTCCTCCCTGTTGCTCTAGATGCCGTAGCGCATCATCTCCAGCCTCTGCTTGTGGCGACGCCAGAGGAAGACGCCTCCGCACGCCTCCAACACGCCCACAATGATCAGCACGATGAGGCCCGGCAGGAACGTCTTGACGAGCGTCAGAGTGCTCTTGAACGTGCCCAGTACACTGCCCTTAGCCTCGCCTGCCTCCTGCACCCAGTACGTGGGCAGCACCACTTCCGTCGGCAGCGCAGGCCACAGCACGTCGCTCATGGATGCGTTGGCCACGGACGACGAGGCAGCGAGGGAGTACGAAACCTGAGACCGTTTGCGCGCGCTCATGGTCTGGCCGGTGCCTGACTCAATATCGACAAAAGTGGCGTACGCACTGAGGAAACCCTCGAGGAGGGTGCCGTCTGAATCGTACATACTCTCGGTCGTCATGACCGTTCCGTTGGAGTTCGTCATTTCCACGGCCTCGAGCAACGACGTGTCACCGTAGATGAAGTACGGGCCAGACATGTAGGAGAGGAAGCCCGTGACGAAGCTGAGTTGCTGCAGACCGTCAACCGGAACACCCGTTCCAATATCTGCGTTGGCGTCCGTGTACTCGAAGATGTCAATCGGAGTGCCAAAGCGGTGCAGCGAGACGCCGTCGAAGTCAACCTCCGTGTCCGTGCTTTCAATCGTGATGTAGATCTCGGCCGCTCCCAGATACGAGTTGAACGAGTCGGCGGTGGTGTGTTTCGCCATGCCGTTGATGGTCACGCCGCCGGGCTTCAGCGCCGTGCCGTCCGTTCCCGACACATTGAAGCACGTGACGTTGGCGGCGGGCGAGTCGCAGTTGGCGTAGCTCGAGAACGCGTTGATCTCGGCCAGCGTCGGGTTCCGGCGCTCACCCAGATCCGCCCACACCGGCGCGACGGTGAGGCCGTCGTACTCCACCCACGCTCCGATGTTACTCAGATCGTCGCAGCCCGTGCGTTTGACGTACGCGCTGAGTGACGACGCATCGGGTGCCGTCGTCGAGTAGTCCATGCCGGAGCTCTCCACGATGCCAGGCAGAGGCGCAGCACACAGCCCCACGCTCTCGCAGAGGCCGCACGTGGTGGCGACGAAGCTGGCAGCTTCCTCGGCTCCATACTCGGCGGCGTAAATGGCCTCAACGGTGGCGCAGGTTACGTTGTTGACTGCGACGACCGCCGCGCCCTTAGTACACTGCGAGCACTCTGATGCAATGGTGAGGCAGGCGTCGCCCGTGCAGGACGTGCACTCTGCGTTCATGCTCGTTTCGCACGTGTTGACGTAGTTGGAGCCCAGGATGAGGCCGGCCAACAGACTCGGGTAGCCCAGCGCCCACTGCGACGCCGTGCGCTTCACGAAGATGCCGTTGTACGCGAAGCCCGAGAGATCCAGATCGGCGATGGCTTCCGGACCAGTGGCCAGGAACGTCAACACGGCGCTGTTGTTCGTCACCGTCTTCATGGCCTCCGGGTCCAGCGAGTTGAGACCGTTCATCCAGCGCATCATCTGCTCGCCGTGCTCCGTGATGGTTGCGACGATCTCGGTCGCGTTCTCCGACGAGGCGAAGGAGGCCGCAGCCACCGCCGCGAGCAGGTTGAACTCGCCGCCCGTGGCCGCGATGACGCTGAAGTACCCTGTGTCGAAGCTCACGATCTCGTCCGAGGCGGTGCAGTCGTCGCAGCTTCTGTCCGCGTCGAACGTGTGGTACGTGTACGTTTTGTACGTGACGGTGGAGGAGTCGTCCGACAGGGCAACGTCCAGTTTGATCTCGCGACGGCGATACACATACGGCCCCATCTCCTGCACTTGCAGCTTGGCGTTGCTGGCGAGATAATCCTCTGCGTTGGTGGCGTTGAGCATGTACACGGACACGTAGTAAGGCGAGCAATCGTCGCAGTCCCCGTACGGGTCCAGATAGCTCTCTTTGGACACTTCGTCGTCGGAGCAGCGTACGACTTGGTCGTTCACGGCCGAATTGACGTACGCCGGCATGGCAGTGCCGTACAAGATGCCGATGAGGGCGGTGAGGCAGCCCACGACCATCAACACGATGGCCCAGACCTTCTGACTGCAGCACCGTCGCCGTTGGGGCTCGGCCTCTTCGAGCTTGGGGAAAACGGTGGGCGAGCCCTTCTCGAACTGCTCAAAGGCGGTGTTGTGGTGCGTCGCCATGGCTGCTGGTGGGTCGAGGGACTGGCGAGACGAAGGCGAATTCGCAAGTGAAGGACGGGCGTGACCAGCATTGGCATGTAGAAGTCCGTCTCTCTCTAGAGAGGGAGACCGTGCCCCGGCCAAGAGGGCCGCCAAGAGGGGCACTGGCAGCGGTACAGTACACTATGGTCGCGTCGGACTCGTTTATGCGGGAAAGGCGCGGTGGTATTGCCATTGATACGCCAGAGTTTGGCGGAGACACCATTGCAATTGGTCCTCAGTTTGGTTGGAGCCAAGTTCGCGGTTGGTTGCAGCGTCTGGAGGGATCACCACAAAGAAGCGGATGCCACACAGAACGACGTAAGATCAGCGTCCGCATGGCTGCTGGGCTGGATCAAAAACGGCAGTCGACTGGGCCAACTTCCAGCTGAAGTGGTAATCATGAAAGCCATCCGCTTGATGGAAATCTGTCAAAGCAGTGCAGCAAAACCAGGCCATGCTAGAAACGGCCGGAACTTTCAAGTGAAAAGCTACACACGCCTCGCCCATGAGCTTTTTAAGAGTTAATCGTGCTACATCCCAGTGAAGACACGCGAAGACTGGCCCAAACGTACGACGGAGTCCAAGCTCCACGAAGATGCAACCATGTTACGGTATAATCTAGCATACCTAAGCGACGAAGACTCTCGGAGTCTTGACGAAAGCTGCAGTAACGCCGTGTTTTTGCTGGCGGCTCGCAGCTTAGGCATTGTGGCCACATCCACACTGGCAAGAGTCAAGACCAAGTGAAAATCTCAAGAATCAGATGCTTGCGTGCCGTCGTGGCAACGTGAGCTGGACTTGTTGAACGTTACGCGCTACCAACGTGGCCGTGCCCGATGCTACAGGCACTCGCAATGCAGCACTTTTACCTACCTATGCAATTGATACTCTGCCCCAACTTTTAAGCCTTCATGGCTTGCCGACGACGACGCGTGAAGAAGACGCCGACGCCCACAAGCGCCACGCCCACGACGAGACCCACGATGAGCACGGGCAGCAACGTGCTGAGGATCGTGCTGAGCGAGTCGTAGTCGTCCACGCGCGTGTCCGTGACAGTGGAGCCCTCCTGTCCCCAGTACACGGGGATCACCACCTCCGTCGGCAGCGTCGGGTACAGCACGTCACTCATGGCGAACGAACTGTTGGTGGTGGACGCCGACAGCGCGTACGACGCCATCAGACGCTTGTACGCGCGCATCGTCTTGCCAGTGCCGGCCTCTATATCCACGAACGTCTCGTACTTGTCCGAGTACTCGGTCGTGAGCGCGCCGGCACTATCGTAGAGCGTGCTCTGGCCCACCTGCACGCCGTCGTTCATGGTGATCTGCACACTCGACGTTAGAGACTCGTTGCCGTACAGGAACATCGGGTACGACACGTAGGCTAGGAAGCCCGACGTGAACGCCATGCACTGCACGCCGTTCACCGGCACGGCAGTTCCCATTTCCGCGTTCGCGTCCGTGGCCGTGAGCAGGTCAACGGACGGGCGGAAGCGGTGCAGCGTGATACCCTCGTACTCGACCTCCTGGTGCTGGTTGAACAGCGTCAGGTTCTGGCGGCCCTGGCTCAGGTAAATGTTGAAGTTTTCGATCGAGATTTCGTCCTCAAAGCCCGAAATGCTCACGCCTCCCGGGGCGATGCTAGTGACGTCATTGCCGAACACGGGGCTGCACGTCACGTTGGACGCGGGGGAGGCGCAGTTGCCGTACGTGGCGAAAGCGGTCAGCTCCGACAGCGTCGGGTTACGGCGCTCGCCCATATCCGCCCACAGAGCGGTGGCGGTGTAGCCGTCGTACTCCTCGTACTCGTTGATGTAGTTCTCGTCATCGCAGCCCGTACGCAGCGTATACGTGCCCAGTGCGGACGCGTTGGGGGCCGTCACGGAGTAGTTGCGGCCGCTAGACTCGACGATACCGGGGAGCGGGGCGGCACACAGACCCAGCGAGCTGCACAGCTGGCACGTGCTGCTGGCGAAGCTGGCGGCCTCCTCCTCACCGTACGCGGCGGCGTAAGTGGCCTCAATGATAGCGCAAGTCTCTTCGTTGATGGCCACGACACGGGCGCCACGCGCGCACTTGTTGCACTCGCCATAGAGCGCAAGGCACTCGGCGCTGGTGCTGGTCGCGCACGCCGCGCACTGCTCGTTGAGTCCGCCGGTGGCAGCACAGAGGTTCACGTAGTTGCTGCCCAGACCCAGACCGGCGAGAAGGCTCGGGTAGCCCAGGGCCCACTGGGAGATCGTGCGCTTGGCGAACAGGCCGTTGTAAGCGAAACCCGTGAGGTCCATGTCGGCAATGGCGTCGGGGCCCGTGGCCAGGAAGCTCAGCACGGCGCTGTTGTTGCTCACTGTGCGCATGGCCTCGGGGTCCATCGAGTTGAGACCGTTGACCCAGCGCATCATCTGCGGACCATTCTCGGCCACGATGCTTACGGCCGCACTGGTGTTGCTGCCCTTGGCGAATGACCCGAGCGCCAGACGCACGAGGAAGGCCAGCTCACCGCCCGCGCCGGCGATGACGCTCATGTATCCTGCATCCAGCGCCGTGACCTCATCGGTGTCGGAGCATCCGTCGCAGCTCATCTCCTGCTCGAACGTGTGGTACGTGTACTGCTTGTAGCTCACGCGGTTTCCGTCGTCCTCGAAGCTGACGTCCAGCTTGATTTGGCGGCGGCGGTACGTGTACGGGCCCATTTCACGGACCGCCAGAGTATCGGCGTCTCCAGCGAGGTAGGCCTCTGCGTTGGTCGCGTTCATCATGTACAGGCTGTAGTAGTACGGCGTGCAGTCATCGCAGTCGCCGTACGGGTCCACGTAGCTCTCCTCGGCTCCGTCCGAGGCGTCGCAGCTCACGACGCCGTCCTTCACGGCGTTGTCAACGACCGCCGGCACCACGGTGCCATACAGCAGCGCGATGACGGCGATGAAGGCGCCGGTGACGATGAGGCCCAGTCCGAGCGAGCAGCAGAAGCAGCGGCGCTGGGCGCGTTGAGGGTCCTTCTCGAAGAACTCGGTCTGCGGGGATTCAGCCACCATGGTCGAGCGCGAGACGGCAAATCCAGGAATGGCGGTGAACTGGACCAGCTTGATGCCGGTCGGGTCGGCCTTGGTGTCGAAAGCGGGAAGGCGTAGGGAAGGAAAAGTTCGGGATCTGTAGATGGAGTGATCAGACCGGATGTCCGTCAGACGCGAGACATCGGGTTGCACTAACAGCGAAAAAGGACGAGCTGGAGATACTTGACGCCAGTCAATCGTCCGATCAGCAGGTGGCGGATAGAGACTGTGCCAGAGTCGGCGGGTTTTCGAACAGAACAATGCAAACGCCGGCAGCGACTGGTTGTCCCGCGCGGCAGCTCTGCGAAACAAAAAGAAATGCCACACGAGTCGATTGCAGGGCCACCGACAAGTGATCGACGTCATGCCGGTGCTGCATTTCAACAGGAAGAAAGCAGCAAGAAGTTGCCGATTTTTTAATAATTTAATCGGGGTGTGCTACATGTAGTAGCACTGCTACATGTAGCACATGTAATCCAGATGGGGGGATGGGGGACAGCTTCAACGACGTCAGCGACTCAAGCCGGTCAACAGTCTCGAACTCGACCGTCAGATAGAATTGCGGGACAAACGGCGTGGTAACTTATGTCGGTCCACTGTGGTCACCTGCTCCCCAGACGACTTCAACCGGTTGAAGTTCGCGACCTACAATTGAACATGTACATGTGATGAGATCTACATGTACTGAAATCTCTTAATTCTTTTCTATCTCGCTTCCCAGCAATGAAGTGGCCTTGAAAAGGGTTAACAGGAAAAGAAAGATGTATTTACGGATGCAGGTTTCACTCGCTACCTGGCAAAAAATAACAAGACCGTCACGTCCTCGAGTTGTTTCCCGTGTCACTTTGCCTTCTCTTCAACAAGATGATCAAGCCGTACGCCCCATTTCCCCCACCCATGCCACCTCCTACACTAGCACCAACACAATGTCCACTTACTTACCCCTTAGCCATATCGATGCGCCCATCGGTCAAATCACCGCTGTTGTGAGTCCCATCAAGCCGTACGTCTCCAAGTTACCTACCCGGTACTGTATCAACTGATCGCACAACTAAAGTTGAGTGTCTTGCAGAGAGCATGTTGACTGTAAGACGAAATACCGAGATTGGCCGTTCGCCATTCTCTTCACCCTCAACGTTGTCACTATCGTCGCTCTGATGGCGTCCGTGGGGGCCACAAGTGTAAAAACCAACAACGACCTGCGCGAAACCCTCTCGGACAGCCACATCCAGTCCGTGGCGGGTCTTGCAGCTGGGGTGGCGGTCCTGGCGATGGCTCTTGGCGCTGCGCTGGTCAAGATCATCCCGTCGTGCGCGCGAGGGATGATCCTCTTCGTGCTCTGGTTCAACTTTGGCGTGGCCGTGGGCTTCGTTGGCATTGGGATCGCTCTCGCCAACCTCTTCCTCATCGTAGTGGGGGTCACTATTGTGATGCTCAATTGGTGCTACGTACGCAGTGTCAAGCGCCGGATCCCTCTAGCTGTGGCCCATTTGAAGGTGGCGGAAGCTGCCATCGCCAAGAACAAAACCACCTACGTCGTGTCTCTGGCTTTTGCCGTTGTGCAGATCTGCTGGGTCGTCCTGTGGGTGCTAGCGCTAGTGGGAGTCATCGATCATTTAGCCCACAAAACGTGGGTGTATGCACTTCTGCTCTTGTCACTCTACTGGGGGATTCAGGTCATCAAGAACGTCGTACACACTACCGTCGCAGGAACTGTAGCCGCTTTCTGGTACCAAACGGAGTCGGCGAACACGACGACTGCGTCACTGAAGCGAGCGTTGACGACGTCATTCGGTTCAATCTGCTTCGGGTCCCTCATTATCGCTATCCTGCAGACGCTCCTGGCGGTACGAGTCGATTTTGGATGTTATTGTGATTTTTCGAGCTGATATTTGGTTTGGCAGGTGCTGAAAACCCTTCGCAAGGAAAAAGCAGGAGCCGCAGCTTGTATCGCTCAATGTCTTTTATCTTGGCTCGAGGCGGTCATGGAATATTTAAATCGCTGGGCGTACGTTTATGTGGGGATTTACGGCTACAGTTTCACGAAAGCGGGCAGTGCAGTGTCGAAACTCTTCCACCAACGAGGCTTCACTGCCTTCGTGAACGACGACCTCGTTCGGATCGTGCTTCGACTCGCAGCTACGGGCGTTGGTGCGTTCTATTTGCAGATATTTTGGAGATATTCGACCACTGATGGTTTATCTTTTTATCAGGGCTGATCTGTGCTAGTTTCGGGGCGGTGGTTGCCGAACTGAGCGATTCATTCGACTTCGAATTCAGCACAAGTACGATTGAAAAGTTATTTTTTATTATTATTATTTCTTCATTTTCTCTGACACTTTTGCTTTGTTGCAGTACTGATGGCGTTTCTAGGCTTCATGATTGGCTTCAGCGTCGCCCTCACGCCACTAGCGATGATCAGCAGCTCCGTTGCTACGATTTTTGTCTGCTTCGCCGAGGTAACTCAGCCTCCGACTCCATGCAAAAAAAAACCTATTGTTTTCTAACTAAATTCGTGTTGCAGGACCCAGCTCCCTTCCAGCGCTCACATCCAGAACTCTACGCCGCGTTGGCTCAAGGTTGGCACGGTCTCCACCCCGACTGCATCGTGCAGGCCGGATATTGGCGCGTCTAGCCCCAGAAGGGACTTCAACATGTATCCCTCCTATATTTAATATAAATATCCACAGGAATATGTTGCTTTTTCTAAAACATTTTTTATCAGGAATATCCAAAAAGCTATTGACCATGTCATCCGAGGAGGAGTATGACTTCGACTACAGCGACGAGGACGAGGACATGGAGGACGCCGAGGACGCCGACCTGCACGTGCAGATCGAGAACGCCTACTATTCGGCCAAGCAGCTGCTGGAATGCGAGCCGCCGCAGCGAGAAGAGGCTCTGGCGGCTCTGGGGCAGGTACTAGCGCTACAGACTGAGCAGACGGACTGGGGTTTCAAGGCTCTCAAGAGAATCGTCAAGCTGCTATTCGAGTTGCAGCGGCACGACGAGGCGATGAAGAGGTACGAGGAGCTGCTGGGCTACACCAAGACGGCGGTGACGCGGAACGTGGGGGAGAAGGGCATCAACAGTATCTTGGATTTTGTATCAACCTCCAAGGTGACCAACCGCAGCTACTGCTACAGATTTTGGATAATCCATTGGATACTGATATTATCTCTTTTATTTTTATTTTAGAACTGGGAGATTTTGCAGAGATTTTACGAGACGACACTGGAGACGCTCAAGGAGGCAAGCAACGAGGTGGGGAGATCAATAATCTGACGGATTTCCCCAGATATTACAGACTCCTAATATCGTTTTTACTACTGTGCAGAGGCTTTGGTTCAAGACGAGCGTGAAACTGGGCAACTTGTTGTATGAGATCGGGGATTTTTCCAGACTCAGTAAGGTGAGGAAAGGGAGCTAGAGGGGAAAGGGACTCTAGTATGGGGCTGACACGTTGGCGCCGAGTGCAGATCATTAAGGAGCTACTGGCGTCGTGTAGTGACGAAGATGCCGATGACGGAGTAAGGAAGAACTCGCAGTTGCTGGAGGTCTACGCCCTGCAGATCCAGATGTACACGGCGCAGAAGGACAACAAGAAGCTCGTGTCGATCTACGAGAAGGCGCTGCGCACCAAGTCAGGCGTGGCACACCCGGTACGACACTCGGATGTTTTTCCTTTAAGAGAGGAACCTCTCCTTGTTGACCTACTTGTTCTGACAATGGCAGAAAATCATCGGCGTTATCCACGAATGCGGCGGTAAAATGTACATGATGCAGCGCGAGTGGGACAAGGCCCGAAGCGACTTCTTCTCCGGGTTCAAGAGCTACGACGAAGCCGGTGAGCCGCGACGGCTTCAGTGTCTCAAGTACCTGGTGCTGGCCAACATGTTGAGCGAATCGCACGTGAACGTGTTCGACTCGCAGGAGGCCAAACCGTACGAGAACGACAAGGAGATCGTGGCCATGACGAAGCTGACGGACGCGTTCCTGCACGACGAGATCAAGACGTTCGAGCTGGTGCTGAACCGGAATCAGGAGTCCATCATGGACGACCCGTTCATCAAGCACTACATCGACAGTCTGCTGCGGACCATCCGCAGTAAAGTGCTGCTGAAGATCGTCAAACCGTATCGCACGATGGACACGCAGTACATCGCTCGGGAGCTGAACGGGATCCCGATCTCTGAGGTCGAGTCGCTTCTGTCTGCGCTGGTGCTGGACAAGAAGATCGAGGCGCGAATCGACCAGGTACAGCACACGCTGGTGCTCTTGGACCGCAAACCGGAGGAAAAGTTCCAGTCTTCAATCCACAGCTGGTGCGATGCCCTCGAGAAGTTCCACTCGCTCACTGTGGATCGAGTTGGCATCGGCATGTAACAGAGGACGGATGTCATGGGAAACAAAAGAATGTTTTTTTTTTGAGAACGATTCTCTCTTTTTTCTTCTTCTTACATATCTGTTTCTTCTTCTCTTTACTTGTATGTGCAAATTGTCCTAAAAACCTGCCACTGACCTCAACACTCGGCCACTTGTGGGCGCTGAGACGCGTAAAATTGCTGAACTTGACGCGCTTCGTCCGCCTGGCGAGAGGCGAGATGCCACGCAGAGCCGATGCAGAGAACCGACCAGACGGACCAGCAGAGACAGAAGCGGAAGCCGATCCGGTAGGCGCAGGCCTCGTCGCAGAACTGGAAGTACGTGTCCGGTTGTCCCTGCTGCGAGATGACCCACTCCATAATTAAGCCCGTGAGGTAGGGCGACAGCGCGTAGCCGAAGAGGTTGAAGATCATGACGGAGAACGAGGACGCCAGCGCGCGGTGCTCCGCTGGCACGACCGAGATGAAGATGCCCGTGCAGGCTGGCAGGATCGCGCCCCCGAAGAAGAGCAGCAGCCACAGGAAGCCGGCGGTCATGTAGATGTCGTCGAAGAACGTCGTGACCGCCGAGATACAGAACGCCGTGAGGCCCAGGATCATACAAATGCCCAGAGCCTTCGCGCGCTGCTCCACGCCAATGTAACCTCCGTAGCGGTCGATTAACCAGCCGCCAAAGAAGACGCCCAGGATGGGGCCAGTACCGGACACGACGACGAAGAGCCCGTTCACCAGGTACTTGGACGCATGCAGGGACTTGATCATGAAGATGGTACTCCAGTACTGTACGCCCGTGACGACGAAGTACACGGTCGTGAGGCCGAAGACGATCAAGCAGAAGACGGGAATGTGCAGCAGCTCGTACACGCCTTCCGAGAACGCGCCCTGTTCGTACACCTCCATGAACTCTTCCTCGAGGATGGAGGCCTCCAACATGCTCATCCGAGGCGACATCCGAGGCGACCGCATGGGGGTGATTGCCGTGTCTAAAGCGCCGTAGGTCGAGGGTAAATGCGCGTTTTTAGTCCTTGGTGACGTCCGCTGCACTGAAACTTCCGTCGCTGCCTTGGCGTTGATTGGAGACGTGGCGATTGCCGGTGGCGCGCTGACGGAGCTGTCGCCCTTCTCCAGCTCACTCGCCACCGAGTCTAAGAGCGAGCCAGGGGCAACGCTACGCATGCTGGGCGGTCGGATCATACTGCGTCGGAGCGATGACGAGCCGGCGTCGTCTTCGCAGTGGCCGAAATGGTACTGCTGCTGGTTCTGGTGCAGCTGACGGAAGCTGCGCTGGCTGCTGGCCCCGTACATGCTGGCACTGGCCAGCAGCGCGTCCTCCTCGTCGTGGTACGTTGTGGATCTCGTGCTCATGGGCGTTCCAGCCACTGTGTCGTCCAGGAAGCTGTGCAGACCGAAGCCGGACCTGCCTCGTGCGCTTAAAAACCCTCCGCGTCCGCTGTTGAGCGGCTCCGTCTCGCCCTGGTGGTGCTCGTAGTGGGGAACTGCATCTTCTTCTTCTTCTTCTTCTTCTTGAGCCTCGTCCTCTTGTTTCGACGCCACTGGGTCGTCCTCCTTGCCGTTTGTCTTGACTGCATTTCCCTCCGCCACTTCAATCGACTGCGTGTCGTCCATACAACCGTCGGATGAACTGGCACTGGCGCTCTCAGTGCCGCCACTTCCTACCGCTTCTCTGTCATTGTCACTGCGGATCACCAGGTGCTTCTTTGGCACGAAGAAAATCGCCACGTTAATGGGCAAAAGCGCCAGAAACTGGAGCAAAAACGGCCATCGCCACGTCTGGATGAGTGAAAAACTCTCCGGCACGAGCCAATTGCTGACGGTTCCGGCGAAGTAGCCGAGCATGACGCCCATGGGGACGCTCCCCTGCAGATAACTCATCCAGCCCGCCACCTTCTCCCTCGGCGCGTACTCGTCCACCCACAGCGGCGTGTAAATGCACGGAAAAGCCTGCGTGAACCCCACGGCGGCTCGAGCGAGAATCAACATGTTGGCGGAGAACGCGTAGCCCGTGGGCGTGAGCGCCAGCATGAGCACCGCCACGTTGTTGCACAGCAGACTGAGCCCGAGCACCAGTCGCGGGTTGAACCGGTGCAGGAAAAAAGCGCAAAGCGGCGACGCGGCACTCAGCGCCAGGTACACGACGCCGCCCAGCGCGCCCTGTTGAGTGGCGTCGAGCGTGAGAGAGACGCTGAGCTGGTCCAGGAGACACGGGATGGAGCCGGCCTCGAGGTACACCACGATCTGCGTCAGGATGAGGTACTTGAAGAGGTAACCCGCCTCGGCGCGCGTCTTCTGCATGTAGCGCTCGCGGCGCTCCGCCTTGGTCAGCAGCATTAGAGGAATTACTGGTATTAGCTTAACCCGCTGTCGCGTTAAATAAACACCAGCTTATGGACTCCGCTTTGCCACTGCAGTGGCGGGCTTTTCTTTCTCTGCCGCGTTTGTGCCTGTCTGAAGGATACTGTCCTTTGAGCTGATTCACAAAGCAGTTTCGGGGGTGGTACCGTACTGTTACTCAATTGAACCGGTTTGGAATTGTATGTGGTTTAAGTGGAAATGCAGGTGTGTATAGAGCAAGGATGCCACCTGAAAACATTCAATGGCATGTTAACTCACAGGTTATGTTGTTACAGGTCTTCATTTGAGACAAACTACTGTCCACGGTACCCGCGCAGATGGCGAATATTTTTGTCGGGATATTTTTGCAATTCGGACCAGCGGAGCACTGGAGTGTGGGGCTTCACAGCATCCCCACCAGCAATGTTGGACGTCAACTAGAGCCTCTGGACGGAGCAAAGACTCAACACGCAACCACTATTAATACGGCGTAGTCTACGCAGTGACTTGATCGACTCCCGCATCCAAGCTGCAATAATTAATTTTCATCGAAATTTGCAACGCCAAACAGCAGCCGCCGCATGGCTAACATCGACTGCGACTAACGCACCCCCGCAGTCTCTTCAGTTTGACTGCAACGAAGACTCGCAGTTTCATCACCATCTGATCCGGTAGGGAAAACGTCCGGGACAACGTTACCGCAGCGCTCGCTGTTTGAAGTGAAAGGCACCAAAATGTATACTTAAGTATAAACTTGTGGTGGTGCTAAACGACAAGAATTCAATAGAGAAACATAAAATAAATATCTTCCTTTAGACCACACGCGTCGTAGCTTGTGCCTCAAGTTCCAGCTCGGAGATGGTGGTCTCGTCGCACTGGTCGGCGATGATCCGCACTAGAATCGTGTCGTTGGTGATGTTCACGATCGCTCGCATCCGGTTGAGCAGCCAGTCGGCGCCCACCAGCAGCGAGAACACGGGCGGGACGTCCATATTGAAGACTGTGTGCCAAACCGTGATGGCCATGACCAACCCGGAGTGAGGCACGGGGGCCACACCGAAAGACGCGATGGCGCCAACGAGAACCAGCAACGCGTAGCGCAGCGGCGTCAAAAGGTCTCCGTAGCCACCGACTTTGGCCATGAACACGCAGGCCAACGTCATGTAGCAGGCGCTGCCGTTCAGGTTGCTGGTGGCTCCCAGCGGCAGGAGAAACCTCGACAAGGCGTACGACACCTCGCGGGTCGAGTCCACGCAGCGCATGGTCATGGGCAACGTGGCGATCGAAGACGAGCAGCCGAAAATGAAGACTTGAGCGGGGATGATGTGGCGTAGGTACGTGAAGACGTTGACTCTGGTCGTTAAGAACAGCGCCGTCCCCATGATCCCGTACGTGAGAGTGATGAGCGCCACTGCCAAGGCCACAATGAGGAAGCCGACACTCTCCACCAGGTCCATCGACGAAGTGTACTGAGCCATGGACCCTGCAATCATCGACACGATCGCGAACGGAATGAGCGACACCACCGAGTTGATCATGAGTTGGCACACGAGTCCGCAGTGGTTGATGAGCAGCAGCAGGTGGTTCACGTCGATGTCCGTCTTGGTCGTTCCGGCCGGACCGCCACCCGCCGCTAACTGTCTCCTCGTCCGTTCGTGGCTCAAGACGCTGGCGATGCCGAAGAAAATGGCGAGAGTGATGACGCCCATGGTGGACGAGCTGGAGAAGGCCTTCACCATGTTGGACGGGATGATCTCGTTGAGAATGGCGAAAAGCTGCTGCGAGACGTTGATGTCTGTGTACTTCCCACTTGAAGTGGCAAAGTTGGTGCTGGTGTCGTTAAGAGCAAGGAGACTTGCCACCTCCGTGGCATTCGAGTCTTGGACACACGCCATGCTGCCACCTTTGACCATGGACAACACGTCTCCGTTCCAGCAGTGCATACGGAGTTCCGTCACTACGTCCGCGTTGCTGCCTTTCATTTGCTGGATGAAGAAGGGCGAGAACAAGAGACCGAAGACCACGCCCGTGCCCGATGAGATCACAGAGCACAATGCGAAGTAGCCCATGATTCGACCGCCGATAGACGCGGCCTTGCCAGCCTCCACGAGTTGGCCGATGCAGCCGACGATACTGCAGAAGACCATCGGCCCGATGAGGCACTTGAGCGCGGCGATGAACAGCTCTCCGGGCATTGAAATCCACTTGGCGTAGGCCCCATCCACCTTGACGTGCGCGAAGAGAATGCCGAGTCCGATCCCGACGCCTGCCGCCGCTAGAACGTAGCCGATGGGGGTGCTCGCTCGCTGGTTGTAGAGTGAGATGAACATGGTGGACGGGTTGTTGTCACCTTTGAGATCATCCGGCGCCAGTGGCTCCCCACCGACGCGCATGTCGCTCTTGAGCGAAGGAGTGTGCGACTCGTTGTACTTGTACGCGTAGACGTTGTCGTAGAACTGACTCCGCTCCGACGGGGTGCCGGGCGGCGTGCTCAAGTCGTCGAGTTTTGCCTGTTTCTCCATGACTCGAGGCCAAGGGTGAAGGGGGAATGGGACGAAGGAGTCGAACGGGAATCTGGTCATCTGCTTAAATATAAAAACTCTTCCCCCATGCGTTGCGTATTTCAAGTTTCCTGTTCTTATGACAGCTGGACACTGTTTTTTTTCTTTTTAAGAGTTTAGCAATACCCAAACAAGTGTTTTTTTTTCGGATAAAGAGATGAGAACAGATGAAAAACTCATCACCTGCGCCAATTTGCTCTGCCATTTTGTTACCATCACGTATAGCCACACTTTAATTAATTGCTACTACTAGTAAACAAGTAACGTTGGGCAGTCTGTTTTCGAAGTGCAATGGAATCTTCCAGTTGCAAACGCGTAGCCATCTCTACTTCATCGTATGAATCATACAGCCTTCTAGCCCCCAAATCCCCAGCCGCGTGGTTGGCAACTTGTCGTTGCTTTGCCGCCACCTTTTGAACCCAAGCAAGTGTTTCCAGGCTGAAATCTCCTGAATCTGCAGCGTCAGACAATCGCATTGTGGCTAAACGACCACGTAGCACGTCGCACTTGACTGAGTAGAACGTTGACGCTGCTGGCTGTGGCGGTGCTGGAGGAGGTTCGTGTGAATGCGATCCCTTTGCGAGCAATTGTTGAGTCTGAGCACGTTCCATGAGCGAAGTCGGCAACTTGAGCTTCTGGAGAGAAAGAAACTGCGAGTTGCCGCCCTGTTGTCGGTGATGCCCCCGCTGACGTCCACTGCTCACTCGATGAATCAATTCCTTGACAGCCGCAGCTGGGAGTTTACCAACAGTATTTCTCGGTTCACGTACGGGGGGTCGAGAGTTCTCTGGCGAGGGTTTAGCTCTTCTGAGCTCGTGGATCTTCTTGAAGCACCAATCTCTCAATTCTGGATAAAGTTCAGTTCCCGGTACGTCTTGAACGTCGGGCGGTGTGCCCTCTTGTTGGGTTTCATCGTTTTGGACGTCGGTTGTTTCCCCGCCTTCGAATGATTCATCGTCGAAATAATGTTCGTCGCTGATGGCTTGCGAAATATCTGCGTGGACCCCCAGCGATGTTGCAGCTTCTACTTGTAGTTCCTCAGTCGCCTCTTCACCTTCAAATGATTCATCGTCGTAGTCGTTTGCTTCATCAGTGGCTTGCGAAGAATCTCCTTGTTGTGCACCTTGTGCCCCCACCACCGTTGCAACTTCGTGTTCTCCGGTCGTTTCCTGACCTTCGAACGATTCATCATCGTAATAATTGTCTTCGTCACTAGCTTGGGAAGTACATGTACCTCCTTGTACCCCCAACGCTGCTGCATCTTCTTGTTCATCTGTTGTTGCTTCTTCACCTTCAAATGATTCATCAACGTACTCGTTTCCTTCCTCAGTCACTTGTGAAACATCGCCCTGCTCTGAACGCTGCAGCTCCAACGCTGCTGCTTCTTCTTCCCCTTCAAACGATTCATCGTCATAGTCACCACTGGTTTCAGCATCTCCAGAGACGGAAACTTCTTCAAAGGGGGCAACACTATGAGCTGCTTGCTCGTCTTCAAACTCATCCGAGCCGTAGCTGTCACTGCCACTCGAAGTTAAGACAGCCGGCGGTGCTGCAGCTACCACCGATTCACCTCTGTCCTCACTCTGCGAGTCAAACTGTTCGTCCTCATAGTACACGTTGGACTCGCCTGCAGCCCCGTTTTGCTGCTGCTCCAAGTCGCTTTCCTCCAGCACCGACGACGCAGAGGAAAAGGACCGAGACATTGCGATCTTCGTGAAGAGACGGCGAGTGGCAATCCTTCCGTTATCTACTTGGGCGATTTCTGCGGTCGGAAGATAGAGAAGACGCTCTCTTGCGGGTCCTTCTGCTGCGCGATAAAGTCCTTCACCGTAGACAGCGTAGACGACAGTGAAGGGGTCGCCATCCGCTTCTCCTTGGGCTTTTTGCTCTTCTTGTCCGCCTCGTACTCGAGAACAAGCGGCTTCTTCGCGTTTCCTGCCGTTTCTGCCACTGGAGCTGAGATCGTCTGGGGCAATTCCATTCGGTTGCGCTGGAAAAAGTCGCTGAACATGGGCAAACACATCTGCGAGTGCTCGAACTCCTGGATGAACGGCCGCATCCACTTGGACAGAGACTTGGTGTGCTTGTTGAAGCGATGTCTCGAGTCCAGCAGCATGATGGCGCCGTAGTCCTGTCGATGACGGATGCAGCGTCCTAGCGCCTGGTTGAGCGCTCGGAAGGCCTGCAGGTTGTACCAGATGTGGCCGTTCACCAGCTTCACGTTCAGGCGGCTCTTGTCGTCCTGGTACTTGCGCTTTAAGGACACCTGCAGCTCCTTGACGCTGGGGAACGGGATCCCCACACACAGCACCGCCCGCGCATTGTCGTTGGAGAAATCGATTCCCTCGCTCACTTTGCCTCGATACACCGCCAGGAAGACGGCTCCCGTCTTCTGCTCGTCCCCGCCATTGCCGTATCTGGTGATCGTGTCCTTGTAGTCGTCCAGCAGAGCGTCAAAGTCCTTTCCGGCGTTGCGAGGCTCCGAGTACATCGACTTGAACTGCTCGATCTCCCCCCACAGTTTCGTCTTCTTCCAGCGCGTCGTGAGCTTGTTCAGCAGCGAATAGGACGGGAAGAACATGAGGATGCCGCCAGGGATCGACTGCGAGTATTGCAGCAGCAACTGGCCCATCGAATCTTGATACCGCGGGTCCTGCTGGTTGTTGTACGTAGACTGGAGATCCACGTTGCCAGGCCCGTGCATGACGGCGCCAATGAACACCTGTTTGCGCATATTCACAACGTGGTTGGCCTCGAGGCGGATGGGGAAGTCTACGCCCAGTTCGCCTGCGAACGACTCCATGGGACTCAACGTACCAGACGTGAGGACGACGCTACGCGCTTGGCTGGCGATATCCGAGAAGGCCACGGCGGCATTGAGACACCAGATGCACATTTTCAGGTCCCATTCGCTCCCGTTCTTCTTGGTGGGGGATCGGAAACTCGCATTCTCTTTCCACGTCGATTTGGACTTGATCACCACCAGCTTAAAGTCGTCGAGATACTTGAGACTGTCCCGGAACATGTAGTCGACGACGTTCATGATGCTCTGCACGGTGGCCAGAGCCAAGGCGCCGAGGAGAACAGAAGCGCCTGTCGGGTTAGCTGCAGCGTCCTGGGTCGCCTTGGTTTGCGGCTGCTGATTGGCCTCTGCGCTGTTCCCCAACTCGTTCTCGTACTCCCGAACTTCCTGCACGTTGGTTTTCATCTCGGCCAAGTTGTCCTTCGTCAGCCCTGAGAACTCTGCGAGCATGGCCAGAGCATCCGCGCCGTCCCAGACTTTACTCTTCTCCTCGTAGCCCGAGGCCTGCAGAATGGCGTCCGCGTTCGAGTCCACACTCTGCAGCCAGCGGCTGATCCCGTTCAGGAGCTTCAGCAGCGCGTTGTACGTCTTCGGTCGGTTGCCGTGCTTGATGACGATCGAGAAGGCCTTGATGGACGCTGCGAGAGTGTCGGCCGTCACCTCAACGCTGGCGCTGGACCGACACGTGTCTTCCACGTTGTGCGCCTCGTCCAGCACGATGATGGAGTCCTTGAGAGTGATACCGACCGCCTCTCGGATCGTCGGGTCCAGCAGGTAATTGTAGGGCGCGAAGACGATGTTGGCGTGGTCCAGCGCGTCTCGGGCGTGGAAGTACGCGCACTCGCGGTGCTTCTGCGCCAGCTTGACGAGGTCCTCGATGTCCCATACGGGCGGCACAGTCCTCCTCAGGTCGTTCGTCTTCTTGCGCTTCCTAAAGTACGAGCAGGACGAGTTTTCCAGCGCCGATCGGCACTTGTCGTCCACCTGGGCCGGGTCGCGGTTCACCTTGCGGTTGACGCACAGGTTGCGCTTGGAGCCCAGTACGCACGTCTGCAGCTGCTTCGTGTACGTGTTGGCGTCCTCGGGCGAGTCCAGATACGACGCGGGGCAGCTCTTGAGCTCGTCCACGACCTGCGCCAGCTGCGAGTGCGTCCGGGAGCAGAAGAAGATGCGCGGCGGCGTCACGCGCTTGCTCTTGGGCTTGTCCTGTCCTTCTGCCACGAGCTGCTGCTTGTCTGCGTCTTCAGCTGCAAAGCCGAAGGAATTGGGCAGCACGCGCTTCTTCTTGGCGGCGACAGAGTCCGTCTCCAGCTCGTGCTTCCGCGTCGTCATCCACCCGTTGTCGCTACTGGGCTGAGTGGGGGTCACGTCGTCCTGCGTTTCCTGTGTGGGTTGGCACGTGGACTGGGTATTGTCGTCGTCCTCCTGCGTCTGTCGGGCCTTTTTGGCCTGTTCAATCTGCTGCTGCGCCTCCACGAGCTGCATCTGGGCCTCCAGCGCCCTCAATTGGGCCTCCCGGGCCTGTTTCTTAGCCTCCTGCTGCCTAAACGCCGGGTCATGCTGCAGTTTCTTCTGCGCGGCCACTTTCTCCTTGACAAACTGCTTCTGGAACGTCAGAGTGGAGCACAGAAGCGCCAGCGTCTTGCCGCTGCCAGTGGGCGACTCCAGCAGCGCGTGCTGCTCCGTCTTGAGCGCCGTCAGCACTTTGTTCATGACTGCGAACTGCGCGGGGAACGGCCGCTTGCCCTGCGGGAACTCCACGTCGAAGCCCATGATCATGAACCGGTTGGCGTCGCTCATGTTGGGTTTTAGCCACCAAAACTGGCAAATGGCCTTTTCCCGCCAAAAATACGGCAATAAGATAAAAGATAGAGACAAAAAAAAAGTAACTTTAGACACAAAATGTATTGCTATAGGTTAAACGCGGCCATCAGCGTCGCCTGCTGCCTGCTTGCCGTATCCGTTGTTGTACTCGTCCGGGTAGATCTTGAGCCACGCCTTGTGCAGCGTCTCGTAGTGTTTGGGCCGCGTGAGTTGCCACCCGTGCGGGTCTTCGGCCCAGAGCACGAAGATCGTAGTGACGGCGCTGGCCACCACCGACATGAAGAGGTTATTGATCCCGTAGCCCACGAAGAAGCAGAAGAAAGCCACGAATACGTCCGGGTGGGAGAACATCGCTAGTCGGGCCGAGTCGGTGCTGTCCACAATCTGCACGCCAATGTACGCGGTCACAGCGCCAATGATGATGTTGCCCAGCCAGAAGACGTTGCCCGTGAGGTCGTCGTTCACGATGGCGCTCCAGCCCTTGGCAGCGAACAGCTTGAAGACGTGGCGACTGGCCGTCACGAAGCTGTAGCCGTAGCAGCCCACGTACGAGTAGGCGAAGCGGTTGAAGAACTCGATCCAGCTCTCGATGCACGAGATGATGCACGACAGACACGAGAGCAGACACGCGAGGCAGCAGTTGCCGCTGCGGCCCGCGAGCCACGCCAGCAGGCGCAGGATCGACGCGACCGTCTCGAGGATGGCCACGATGAGCGAGCCGAAGCAGATGCTGCCGAGGTTGAGCGTCATGGCGCGCAGCCACGCCCCCACCGTGATGAACGGCGTGTTGGCGGCGTTCTTCCACGCGGCCACAGTGCCGGCCGTCGTGACGCCGATGACGTTGCGCAGTACGAACGTGACCCAGAAGTAGATGAGCAGCATGCCGCACAGCACGCCGACGATGGCGCCGGTCTTGTACTGGAGCTCGCAGCTCTCGGTCGTGCACGTGCTCTCGAGTTTCATGTAGTCCTGGTGGAACATGACACCCAGACAGCCGAGCGCCCACAGCACGCCCCAGCCGATCTGCACGCCGACCATGACCAGCGCCACCAGCAGCGTCATGGGCAGTCGGAAGATGGCCTTGCCTGCCACTTTTAGATGCGCGGCGGCGAACTTGATCCTCTTGCGGATGCAGCACACGTACAGGATCGTGAGCAGCGCCAAGAGGCCGAAGACGACCGCCGGCCACCAGTACCAGTCCGAGCCGCTGTCGTACGCCTCTTTGGTGAGGAAGATGGCGGCCGCGATGTTGAGCACTATGATGGTGACGAGGGCCACCCAGATGAGCACCTCGGCCAGAAGCACCATGATGGCGATCCAGACCACGGACATGCCGGCGGCCGCGAGCGCCGATAGCCCGACGATCCGGAGCATGAGGCTGACGCCCGAGGACTCGGACATCCCTTGCACGTTTGTGGCGCTGATGAAGTCGTCGCCGTATTTGGCCGCGAACACGACGGTGACGACCACGACGATGGCGAAGGGGATGAGGAAGAAGAAGTCGTTGCATTCGCGTTTGACCGGTGGCGCGTCGCTTTCAGCCGGCGGAGCGGACGCCTGTAGATCTGGTTGGGGCGACTCGGCCCGCCGCGAGGGCTGATGCAGGTACGGGCTTGCGCCGTAGACTGGGGACGACATTTGCAGTCTGAAGAGGGTGAAAGGAGGAATGGAATTGGACGAAGCTGCTCGTGAAGAAGTGAAAAAGGTGGCGAGTGAAACTGATTTCCGTTGTTGGACACAGTGGAAATTGATTGATTTTGCGTCATGAAAGTGTCTAACTGCGCAAGTGGTAATCACTTGCATCCTTGTGTGGCGGTAAACCAGTCTCTTCGCTGGATACTTCGTGGCCATTCCTGAAATTGTCATTTTGACTTCTGGATGGCATTTTTTGTAGGCGACAGTCATTCAAGCGTACGTCGATCCGCTCAACGGAAAGAGGTCTTTGTCTACTGCAAGGCGAGGAAGAATTTGTCCCAGAGCGGCTACTACCGGCGCAACATGCAGAAAGATGCGGTTGTGATGTTGCTCAGGGTCGGTGAGGAACTAACTGGTTGCACTCGGCAATAGAGTGCTGCACCGGCGGCAGATGAACAAGAGCTTCGTGACCAGCAGCGTATGCAGCCTTGATCCACTCTGACAGATCTCGTTGCACTTCTCCGGCGAAAGCAGCGAATGAGCCGTCTTCAACCACGAAAACGAAAGTGGATGTGCGATCACGTTGTGGCCAACGACAACTGCCAGGTCACACCGAATGATTCTCCACCTCGTTCGCTTTTCATCGCAACTAAAGTGCATGTATCTCGTCAAAGGACAGAGCATCGATTGCCATCTTAAGGATCAAATGAGTCAGCGCCTTACACGTACGTACTTACTCGATCAGGAAATGCACAGCCAGCGTGCTCATTGATGGCGTTGTGTCCGATGACGAACAGCACACCCTAACAGCTTCTGGGTAACAAGGCGCGAACCTCTCTGCGCAGTCAAGAACCGGCGTCGCATTCGCTGCACGTGCTCTAGGTCGAAATCACCTCATCTAGACGCGGATACTGCTGCTGTCTGACCATGATCACGGTCAACACCCGATGAAATCTTCCTTATCGATGGAAGATGTGATCCCCCTGGACCTTACGATCCGGCGCTGCTAGAGGTCTGACCGATTGCCGTGCGTTTGCCTCGGCCCATGGTCTCCGTTGCCTCATTTCGCCGCTGCCCGAGAGTTCACAATCCCTTTCACCGCCCAAGTCCTTCCTCCTCCATGGCGATCCGCGCCTTCTTCCTCGCATTGGCCGCCGCTGCCGCTGCCGTCGTCACCGCTGGCTCTGGTTCCGTCTCCGCCTCGGAGTTGCCCGTCTTCTTCTTCCACGGCGTCACGGGCAACGCCACCAATGGACGCAACATCAGGGCCAACCTCACGGCTGAAGGCCGCGTCTTCGTGGGGCTCACGTTCTGCGAGAACGAGTGCTCGGTGCAGTCGGTGACGGCGCAGATCCCGTTGGCCATCGAGGAGATCCGCCATATCGTCAAGAACGACTCGCGCTTCGACAACGGCTACCACTTCGTGGGCCACTCGCAGGGCGGCGGCATCGCCCGTGCCGTGGTGGAGAACATGGACGACCACAAGGTGCACTCGCTCGTGAGTCTGGCCGGCATGCAGAACGGCATGTTCTACGGCCCGCAGGCGGCGGACGTCGTGCCGCTCTACATCATGATCAACGTGCTGGGCCCCCAGCTACTGACCGCCGACGTCTTCAACTTCTCCCAGTACACCGCCGCCGACTGGCGCGGCAAGTTCCAGCACGACCTGGCGGTGCTGGACGCGAACCAGACGCTGCAGTCCAAGTACTCGCTCATGAACATGAACCGCGAGCCGGTCGACAGCTATTTCGTCGCCAACAACAAGTACCTGCCGTACCTGAACAACCTGAACCAGTGCGGCGACGACGACTTCCAGTGCAAATGGGACAAGATCCGCCGCAAGGCCAACTTCCTGCGCCTCAAGTCCGCGCACTTCTTCGCCGGTCCGAACGACGGCGTCGTGGCCCCGTGGCAGCACTCGCTGCTGCAGCGCTACACGCCGGTGGACTCACTCGACGAGATCGAGACGAAGTTCGAGCAGTTCACCGTCATGGACCTGGAGGACACCGTCGAGTACAAGGAGGACACGTACGGCCTGCGCTCGCTGGACGAGCGTGGCGCGCTGCACCGCACGTCGGTGGCCAACGTCTCGCACAACTGCTGGATCGTCGACGGCGTGCGCCTCGACGCCAACGTCGAGTGCTACTGGGAACCTCTTTGGGATCAGTACATTTACCCCGCGCTGCAGTAAGCAGAACTTCGCGTAGAGTGAGTGCTCCGTTGCACATTTAAAAGTTTTTGATATGAAAACCGGATGAAGGAATACATGTACAGGCAGACAGAATTCACTTGCCTATTCATTTCGTGTAATCTTGTCTACAGTAAGCACCAGGCGACGTCTACGCGTTGCACGAGGTGTTGCCCAGGGACTGCACATCCAGCGCCGCGCACATCTTGGTGAAGTACGTGATGCGCTGCTTCTCGTTGGCCTGGTTGGGCCCGCCGCACTCGAGGGCGCCGTTGATGATGTCGGTGGATTCGGCGAAACCGTTCACGCCGGCGACGACGTCGTGGATCACGCGGCCGCCCTGCGGGGTCATCCAGTACCAAAGCGCCGTCATCCACGTCACGGCCGTGTCGTTAGCGACGATGTCCGGGTTGTTCAGCAGGTCAATGCCCAGCGCTTCCCCGGCGTTGAAGTAGTTGTAGTTCCACGAGAGCTGAATGGGACCGCGGCCGTGGTAGCGCTTGCCGGGCGCGCACGGGTACGTGGTGTTGTCGCAGTACTGCCAGACCGTGTACGTGTTGCGCGCGTACTCCTCGGCGGCCTTGAAGTTGTCGCTCTCGTGCGCCGTCTGAGCCAGGAACGCGGCCAGTTCCCGCTTGTCATTGGTGTCGTTGCCCGTGTTGGCGAACGCCGTGTACTTGTTGGCGGCGTTCACGAGGCCGTCGAAGTTGTAGAGCTCCACGGCGTCCGGGAACATCTCGTGGAAGCGCTCCTGGTCGAAGAAGCGCGCGAAGCTCGTGTTTCCTGCAGCCGTCGGGGCCGTCGTGGTCGCAGCGGGGGTCGCGTCCGGCGTCGACTGCTGGACTTCACCCGAGCCAGCAGCAGCGACGCCCAACAGGCCCATGGACGCGAGAACTCCAGCAAACTTCATGGTGAGAGACTTGAACGGGTGGAGGCGAGATTGAAAATGAGGATCGCAACGGCGGGAGACTTCGTCCGTGCAGTCGGGATAGAGCTTTCGCCTTCAAAGTACGTGGCGCCACACAACCTTCCCCATCCGGGCGTGTGTTCATACGGTCAGATGGCACATTTCCACCAGCGAAAGGTGAAGTGAAGTGTGCAAATCGTTCTCGTCTGTATTCGCTGTGGATCCACGAAAAAAAATACTGCAACTTCATCAGCTGGACGAGTCCAAGGAGAATGTCCCAACCTGCTGGCAGTATCCACTGCAAGGGTTAAGCTACAACATCCGTGGGTTGTTCGGGATGGCTGCCACCTTGCTCCGTGTCCAGTCGTACAGGCCCAACAAGTCCTTGTCGATGCGCGTGAGGTGCGAACCGTGTTCTTCGCGAAGGCTGGCCACCTCCTTCTGCAACTTGTTGAAAGTTTGTAGCTGCTCTGAGTCTGTAGGCCAGTCGTGACGGCTAGTGGCGGTCTCTTTCCGCTTGTGGACGTTGTAGAACGCCTCTAAGTTGAGCACAGTCGCCTTCAGCCCCTCGATCTCGTTGTCCCGTGCAGTTTGTGCTTTCTGCAAGCGTTTCGAGAGTTCGCCTGGGATTTTGATCATCAACTGCGGAGACAGTCGACAGTATTAGCAGCAGTCGGTTGAGTTCCCCCCTTCCAAAGCACTTTATACCTACCTGGTCGTAGCACTTCCTTGCGTCCTGCAGTCGAACTTCCACCTCTTTCTTGAGCTCGTGTTGGCTCTTTGCTGCCTCGCGCATCCGGTTTGTTATCGCGTCGAACTGCTTCCGGTCCGCTGATCGATACGCCAATGCGTCTGCTTTCCTAGAGAACCAGCGAAGAGTGTGAGCTCAAGACCCCCCGACAGCAAACGTACGCGTCCTTACACGGCCTCGAGATCTGCCGCTGCTTCTTGGAGCTTCAAAGCGACGCTCAAGTCCCCTGCTTCCACGTGAATCGCACCGGGTCGGATCCCAGAACACGAGCGCTGGTCCGTGAATGAGGGTGGAAGCTGGGCTTTGACGGACGCTGGTAGTGCCAACTTGAGCTTCAGCAGCTCCTTGTCCAGGGCGAAGAGCTTCTCGTCCAATTCGTCGATCTTCGCCGAGTGTTTCAGCGTCGCTGTGTGTAGCTGGTCGGCGCCTCGAGCGATTTCGCTTCGGACGCTGGTCACGGCGTCCTCAATAGCGTTGAGTCTCTGGGTCACGAACGTCTTCGACGCGGTAATCTGCAGCGAATTGTCGGTGGGTTAATAGAGTAAAAGCCAGAGCATTTCGGACCAACACAGCTATCGTTGACGTTACCTCTTGATGCAGCAGTTGAATCTCCGCCGCGTGCTCGTCCTGCACTTCCTGCAGTCGGCTAATGAACCTACGGAGGTCCTACAAGGCCTGTCAGGTAGGTGTATCTTATCTCAGTAGATCAATACACGCTCACGTATCGATCCGCATTGGCCTGCTCGTCCAGTTGCTTGACGCTGTTCTCGATCCGGCAGTCCACGACGCTCAACTGCTGCTGTCTGGCCTCCACAGCGTTGATCTGGTCCTGCAGGACCTTCAGACTCGATTTCACCAGCTCCTGCAACGCCTCGTCCTGCTGTAGTCGGCGCCGCTTCTCCACCTGCAAGACCTGCTTCATGGATTAAACCTTAGAATTGTATCGAACTGTTCCCAACATTCCGACTTCTGCACCTCAACGGCCTGCGCCAGCTGCTGAACCTGCGGCGTGAGGCTCTGCGCCACTGTGCGGAGATTAATCCTCGCGGTCTGCAGCGCCTCCTCCGCCTTCTCGCGTCGATTGCGCTCGGCCACGAGGCTGTTGCTGCCCCCGAGGATGTGGGGCTTCCCCATTCCTGCACTGCAATCACTTCAACTTGTGTCGTTTCGAAGCGGTTGGTATACTATGGTACAGCATAAACCTCCAATACGACATCACTACGATCGCTTCCGATTGGCTGTTCCGTTTTCAATCACTTTGTCAATTACGACATACTCAGTAGAAGGTCAAGCAAGTCCCAGCAGATTTGACCTGATTGATGTAACGATACACTAACGCTAAAGGACGGACAGTCAATCTTCGGCTCAATCTTCGGCTTCCTCCGCTGCGCCTTACGCCGCTGTCGCTTGTCCCCGTGGGTGCGACGTTTATGGCCTCGTCGTCTGCGTCTCCCGCCCACAAGAAGCCCAAGCTGACGACCAGTGAAATGACGACCAACACTCTGCACTCGGTGCGCGGCAGCCAGCGCCACTGGGACCTGCTGCGGCTCCTGAGCCACCGAACGGCCTTCCCCGCCGAGACGTCCGCTGTGGCACTGGGCGAATTCGACCCCGAGGCCGCGCAGGAGACGCTCGGCTTCCTGCAGGGCGAGTGCCGCGTGCTCATCATCGGCGCCGGAGGGTTAGGCTGCGAACTGTTAAAAGACGCCGTGCTGTCTGGGTTTACCAAGGTGGACATTATCGACATGGACACAATCGACGTGTCCAACTTGAACCGGCAATTTCTATTTCGTGCAGCTGACGTCGGCAAGTCCAAGGCTGAATGCGCCGCCGCGTTTGTCCGCGAACGGATGGCGTCGAATAAGAAGGAGGAGGACACCAAAGTGGACATTACGCCGCACTTCAAGAAGGTGCAGGACATGGACGCCGACTTCTACCGCCAGTTCCACGTGATCCTCTCCGGGTTGGACAACATCGAGGCTCGCCGCTACTTGAACTCGCTCGTGGTGTCCCTGGCCGAGGTGGACGAGGACGGAGAAGTGGACCCTTCGACCATCATCCCGCTCATCGACGGCGGCACCGAAGGCCTGCGCGGCCAGGCGCGCGTCATTATCCCGAGGGTCACGAGCTGCTTCGAGTGCTCGCTCGAGACGTTCCCGCCCCAGAAGAGCTTCCCCATGTGCACCATCGCAGAGACGCCCCGCCAGCCGGCGCACTGCGTCGCCTACGCGTTCATCGTGCTGTGGCCGCGCGAGTTCCCGGACAAGAAACTGGACAAGGACTCGCCCGAGCACATGCAGTGGGTGCACCACGCGGCCAAGGAACGCGCCGAGCAGTTCGGCATCGCCGGTGTCACGTACAGTCTCACGCTGGGCGTAGTGAAGAACATCATTCCGGCTGTGGCCTCGACCAACGCAGTCGTGTCGGCCATGTGCGTGAACGAAGCGGTAAAGGCCATGAGCTACTGCAGCCGCCTGATGAACAACTACCACATGCACATGGGCGCCACGGGCTGCTACTCGCACACATTCCAGTACGACCGGAAAGCGGACTGTGTGGTGTGTTCCTCGCAGCAGAAGACGCTGCACGTGGACGCGGACGCCACGACGCTGCAGCAGCTGATCGACCAGCTCTGCGGCGACGATTTCAGGCTGCTGAAGCCCTCGATCAGCTCGGCCAACGCCAACCTGTTCATGCAGGGCCCACCAGCACTGCGCACTGCTACGAGTCCGAATTTGACCAAGCCGCTGCGGGAGCTCGTGAAGGACGGGGAGAACCTCACGGTCACGGACGCAGTTTTTGTCGGCGATATGGCGCTGTCGTTGCAGCTTTTTTTCAGGCCGAAGATGAAGAACGGCGTGCAGCCGATGGACGAAGACTGAGGGCACGCACTTTAATACTTAAGTATTCACTTTGTCGTCGTCATGTTACTCAATTGTTTTCTCCCTTCTGAAGTTAAACTCACCCTCACGCTCTTACGGAGCGAAACGTTTACACAGATACAGCTTGGCCGTCCGGATTCTTCTGGTGGATCAGCAGCTTCTCCATGAGCCGCATCATGTACGTGATGTCCTCCTCGTCCGACCGCACGAACATCTTGACAAACCGAGGCGGCACGTGCGGCCCGCCGAACCCCGTCGGCACTAACCGCGTGTAGATCTCGAAGACGGTGGCCGCGTTGTCGGCTGCGTGGGTGTCCGAAGGCCGCACGATGACCCACACGGTCTCGTCCATCGCGAGGCCGTCGAACTCGCCTTGACCTTCACTGCGCGCGCGCCACACGAACACGACGCGATCCGCCTCCACGTACCGTCGGATGGCGCAGTAAACCACGAACGACACGCTCTCGCCCGATTCCCACGAATAGTTGAGGCGATACGTGGAGGCGGTCGTGTTCTCCGGGTCTTCGATCCCTTCGCTGTGCGGATTCTCCCTTGGGTCCGACAACATCGCGAACGACACGGCGTGCTTGGCCTGCTCGAAGCCGAAGGGGATGACGGTCGCGTCCGCGCTCTCGAGGAACGTCATGCTCTGGTTCCACTTCCACGTGCGCTTGTACATGAGCGAGGACGAGAACTTGACGTCGGAGCTGTCGATGACCTCGTCCGTCTGCGCGTGGATGGCGTCCAGTTCGTGCACGAACGTCTTGAAGAGCGCCGTGCCCTTCTTCTCCCAGCCCGCGCCTTCCAGCGCCAACACGCTCTCCAACTGACTGCTGGCCACGCGATGCTGCAGCAGCGAGTGCATCTGATGGATCAGTTTGGCTCGAGTGAGGACGGCCGCCTTGAGCCGGCGCTGCTGTTCTTCGGACTCCTGTCTCCTCTCCTTCTGGCGGACGCACGTGGCCCTCCAGACACTGACCGCCAACGCGTCGGCCTTCTCGGCTTCTTCCTTGGCCTTCTGCTGCGCGTTTTTCATCCTCTCCAGCTCCTCCGCCATCTCCTTGGCCTGGCGCTTCAGCGTCTCCCGCTTGTCCTTGACGCGCTTCAGGTACTTGACTCTCCGCTTGGCCGCCTGCGCGTTCGTGATCTTGCGTCGCCGTTCAGCTTTGGCCTGGCGCGGGCTCTGCGGCGCGGCGGTCCAGTCACTGTCCGACGAGCTCTGAGCCACGGACGCCTCGGTCTCCGATACCAGCAACTGACTGGCGAGCAGCACCTCATCCACGGGCGGTTGGTGGGCGGCGGGCGGCTCGTACTCGCTCAGGAACTGCGTCACGGCCGCCAGCGTCGCGTCCATTTGCTGCTTGCTCTCCATCTTAAGCCTTCTTCCGATCAGATAGCGTTTATGTCCGCCCTCTGGGCAGGTTGAGGCGGGGGCATCAGGCCGACATGATATCGATTCGATGAACATGGAGTCTCATTTCCTACAGGGTTAAGTCCATCACTACGTACATCGGGACGTGGTTGAAATTCGCCCAGCAATAGCCGCTGCACCCGTTGCTTAATCTCGGCGACATCCTCTTCGTCTGCCTTCTGCAGCAGCTTGACGAACCCAAGGCCGCGCGAGTCGCTACTGGCCGCGCGTCCGTCGATGCGCATGGGTTTCAGCTGGGTAAAGCTCTCCATGGTCGTCGCGGGGCTGTTGACGGAGCCTGAAGAACGGATCACGAGCCACGCGTGCTCATCCGCGTACAACCCGTCGAACTCGCCTTGACCTTCAAACAGCACGCACCACACGAACACCACGCGGTCCTTCTCGACGTACCTCCTCACGGCGTTGTAGACGACGAGCCGTGCCGAAGCACCAGAGCCCAGCGCGTAGTTGAGGCGGTACGTGACCGCAGCCGTGTTGTCCGGGTCGTCGATCTCGCCAGTCTAGTGCGTCCCGAGCGGGTCGGCCAACAGGATGGAGGACAGACAGCGCCACGTCGGCTCGAAGGCCACTGGGATCTCCGTCGCGTTGGCGCTTTCGAGCAGCGTCCGGTCTGCTCTCCACTTGCGCGTGAGTGCGAAGTCTTGGGGCGAAATTAGTTCCATCGAGTGTTTAACGAAATGCTCCGTCCAGTCGTACAGCGAGTCCAGTTCGCTCATGAACGTCTTGAGCAATAGAACGCCCTGTGCGCCCACTTGTTCCTCGGACGCCGCGAGAGCTTCCACCGGAGCGGGCAGCGTCAACATTACGCTCTTGCGGCGAATCGCCTCCGCTCGACAGCGCACGGCCGCCTTGAGTTGCTGCTGCTCTTGCTCGACTTCCAGTTGCTTCTCCTTCTGCCGTGCGGCCGTGGCCCTCCACGCACTCAACGCGAGTGTGTTGCGCTTCTTTTCCAGCTCCTTCTCTCTCGCTTGAGCTTCTTGTAGGCGCGTCAGTTCGGCCAACAACTCGCGCTCTTGACGTCGCAAGGTCTCGCGTTCGTTCTGCAGCTTTTTACGGTAGCGATCGCGTCGCTCGTTGGCCTTCAGCTTGGACAGCGCCGCTCTCTGCGGCCCGTAGCTGTCGGGACTAACATCCCCTTCCACTGGCACAATTTTGTCAGTGGGCAGGTTGAATTCATGGAGGAATCCCGCCATTGCCGCCTCGAACGCCACGTCGTCCACTGCTTCGCCGTCTGCCATCGTACGTGCAAATGTATCTCTGTGCTCTGTACGGGCGCTGGTCAAAACCTCGCGCTGGATATTGCACGCTTTGTACGCCAGACCAGCACGCGTTCAATTATAATACCACGAGTGGCCAGTCCGATGAGCTACATGTAGATAACGTAGTGTCTTGATGATAATGTATTCGGGCGTTAGCTGGTTCTGTTGTTACATGTAATAGAACTACAGTAATGAGCTAATTAAATGCTTGGCATTACGTTTGGCTACTTCTATTACATGCCGCAACAACGAAAGAGAACCCACAAAGGATTTTCCTTTGAGAGGCGCCTGACGGTCCCGTCCATTCAACGTTGAGGCTACAACTTGTACTACAATACAAGTACAAGTGGACATACATATCCACCGAGATTTCGATAACGCGCTCATGTCAACGCCTGATGTTCCACCACCTAATAAAATTCACTGCAGCTTCATGCAAGCTCAAACTTTAACGGTTGTGGGCCTCGTCCAACAGCATCTGCTCGAACATTTGCGTGATGTCGTCCACATCTTCCTCGTCCGCTTTGGCTAGCACTTTGACGAACGCGTCCCGACGGGCATCAGACTCTGACGTCAAGCTGAAGCCAACCGGAACCAAACGCGTGTAGGTCTCTAGCACTAAGGAGCAGCTTCCTTCACTCACGCCGGTGGCTGGGCGAAGCACATACCACGCGGTTTCGTCTGTGTAGAGCCCCCGGAAGTCGCCTTGCCCTTCCGTAAGCGCTCGCCACACAAACACGACCCGATCGGCCTCGACGTATTTCCTCACTACCGAGTGGAGGATCAACGTGGCGCTGGCGCCCAGTTCCTGCGTGAAGTCCATGAAGCGCCTGAGCGTTGCCGTGTTCTTGGGCGCGTCGTTTCTGCCGCACTTCCCAATTGCGTCCTCCAGCAGCGCCCGAGTCAACGCGCGGCTGGTTTCTTCGAAGCCGAACGGGACGGCCGTGACGTTTACGCTCTCCAGGAACGTCATGTCCGGGCTCCAGTCGCGCGTCAACTCGAACTGCAGCGGCCGCGCAGGCAGTTTGAAGTCCTCACGCGCGACGACGTCGTTCGTCATGGCGTACAGCGCGTCCATCTCCTGCGTGAAGACCTTGAAGAGCGGTCCGCCACTTGGCGGAGGCGTCTGCAGTGACGCCGTTGGACCGCAGACCATGCGTTGCTGCAGCAGTTCGTTCATACTGCGGATCACCCGAGCCTGCTCTTCCACGAGCGCTTTCAGACGGCGCTGCTTGGCCTCCGCCTGCTGTCGGAGCTCCTTCTGGCGCACGGCAGTGGATTTCCACGCGGCAAAGGAGAAGTCGCCCGCGGCCTGAGCGGCAGAACGCGCTTGGGCTCTCTTGAACTCCTGCAACACTGCGGATAACTCGGTCGCTTGCTGGCGCAGCGTCTCCCGTTCGCAGCGGACCTTCGCCAGGTAGCGGTTTTGGCGCTTGTTCGCCTGTGCAGTACGCCGTCGCTTAGTCGAATCGTCGAGAGCACGTCGAGAGCTGCTCCGAGTGGCGCTGGTTCCGTCCGTCTCGCTGCCGGTTGATGTCGGGGATGACGTGGCGGTCTCCGAACGGCCATCGTCCAACATCGCGAACTCGGACGACCTGAACTCGTGGAGAAACTGAGTGAGCGCAGAGAGTGAAGCCGCGTCCATTTGGCCGTTCAGGAATCCTCTGACACAACTACAGCAGATTGAATTATGAACATTGTACCTCTACGTGTGGTTACTCATTGCCAGTAAGCCAGCACTGACTATCCAGTTTTGCCGTCCGGTGGCGTTAGTCCTGCTGCAAGATAGGCGCCAAACGATCGGCTAGTGACAACGTGCAGAGCTTCAACTGGAAATTCTAATTCATCAATTCACGGGGCTGCTCCATCGTCCAGCAGCAGCTTCCCCAGCATTTGCTTCATGTCGTTCACGTCCGCTTCGTCCGCCTTGGCCAATATCTTTATAAACTTGTTCGCTCTCGCGTCACTGTGTGAAGGTCTGCCGAAGCCCACGGGCACCAAGCGCGTGTAGCTCTCCAGAATCATATCGGGCTCGCAATTTGCGCTTTGTGTCTTGGCCGCTTCCGCCAGTGGACGCACGACAAACCACGCCGTCTCCACTGTCTGCAGTCCGTCGAACTCGCCCTGACCCTCAGCGAGCGTCCGCCACACGAACACGGCGCGGTTCGGCTCCACATACCTCTTCACCGCGTTGTAGACGACCAACGTGGCGCTGCTGCCCAGTTCCCGAGAGAAATTGAGGTGGTACGTCCTGGTCGCCGTGTTCTCCGGGTCCTCCAGCTCGTCGTTGTAGCTCGGGGCCAAGATCATCAACGACACAGCGCGACACGTGCGCTCGAAGCTGTACGGGATCACCGTGGCGTCCGCGCTCTCGAGGAACGTCTTGTCTTTGCTCCACCTCCGCGTGAGCTCGTATGTCAGCGGCGGCGACCGCTCGAAGCGCACGCCGGCAACTACGGCGTCCGTCTGCGCATAGAGGACGTCCATCTCGTCCACAAACGTCTTGAGCAGAGCGGAGCCCTTCCTCTTCGCCTTCTTCTCCTCGAAGGCGTCGAGACTGTTGAGTATGCGGTGCTGACTCAACGAAGCTTTTAACCTGCGGATGAGATCGGCCTGGTTCGTCACGGCGTTCTGCAGCCGCCGCTGGTTCTCTTCGGCTTCCTGTCGCCGCTCCTTCTGTCGCAACGCCGTCGTCTCCCACGCGCCCAGCGCCAGCATCTTCTTGTTGCGCGCCGTCCGCTCCTTGGCGTGGGCGTCGCGCAGCTTCTTGAGCTGCCGTGCCAGCTCCACCTCCTGCTTCTGCAGCGACCGTCGTTCGACTTTGAGCTTCTTGAGGTATCGCACCCGGCGCTTGGCCGCCTGCGCGTTTTTGATCTTCCGCCGCCTCTCAGCCGTCGGGTTTTCGCTCTCGTGGTCTAATCCCTGTTGCGCCTCCATCGGCGGCTCGTACTCCCGTAGAAACTCGACCATAGCCGCCGCCTCCATGACGTTCTGCTCTTCGTCCGTCATGGTCTCAGCTCAGCTATCGCATTGTGTACGGTACATACTGGGGCGGGGGAAAGGACAACTTGTGTATCCTTTTGCACGCAGCAAGTTGCAGTTGTCGATGCTGGTACATGCACATGTAGTGACTTATCGGAAGTATTAATATTTTATGTTTTTTTTTTTAATATTGCACGTCCTACCACTACCGGCAGCTTTGGAGTTGGCTCTTGTCCAGCATCAGTTTGGCCATCATTTGCTCCATGTCGTTCACGTCGGCCTCGTCCGCCCTCATGCGGAGCTTCACGAACCGGTTCGCACGCGCGTCCGCATCCGACCCCAAGTCAAAGCCGATGGGCACCAAGCGGATGCAAGTCTGCAGGAGCGTCGCTGGTTCTTCGCCGTCGCGTAAACTCAGAGGCGACAGGACGAACCAGCCGCTTTCGTCCATGTACAAGTCTTTATACTCTCCCCGTCCTTCGGCCAGACCACGCCACACGAACACGACGCGCCCCGCCTCGACGTATCGCCTCAACGTCAAGTAGATCTGCAAAGTGGCATTGTACCCTAAATCCTTGGAGAAGTCCAGGCGGTACGCTCTTGCTGCGGTGTTATCATCGTCCTGGATCTCCAAGTCGTAGCCTGGGGCCAGCACTAAGGCCGAGACAGCGAGGGACGTTTGAGCGAAGTCAAGCGGAATGGCAGTCGCGCCTGACGTTTCAAAGAACGCCATGTCCGTGTTCCACTCTCGGTTGAATCTGTACGTCTCTGGTGGGGACAACGCACAGTCCACGCCTCGAACGACGTAGTCGGTCTGGCCGTACAGCGTGTCCAGCTCGTTCATGAAGGTCACAAACAGCGACGCCTGTTTCTTCTGCGTCTGTCCTTCTAGCAGGTCGACACTCTCTGCCTCGTAGCTGAGGAGGCAATGACGCAAGAGTTCGGTGACTCGGTGGATCACCTTGGTTCGTGTGAGCACCGCGGTCTTGAGCTGTTGCTGCTGCTTCTCAGCCAGCAGACGCCACTCTCGCTGCAGCACAGCGGTCGACCGCCACGGGTCCTGCTCTCCATCGATTGCCGCTGTCGTGTTCCGCAGTTGCTCCAGCTGCTCCATCAACTCCCGTTCCTGCCGCCGGAGCGACAGCGCTCGTTGTTCGTCTTGTTGATGTGTCGGAGTCGCCGTTCGGTGGCCTTCGTCTTTGCGATCTCATGCCGTCGTTTGGCTGCTCGTTGTTTCTTGTCGTCACTTGGCAATTGCGTCTTTGCATCCGTTGAGCTGCTATCGACGCTGCCTGCAACTGGTTCGTCGGCCACCAGGACTTGTCGAGACTCGACGGAGCTGGCCAATGCCTCCTGGTACTCGCGGAGAAACTCTGCCATCGCTGCCATCGAAGCAGAGTCCATTGTTGCTTGCAGTTGGTGGCGTTGGTCTCTGGGAAGGAAGGAAGGAGAATGAGAGAGGAGGGCGGTGGTCGGGCTCATGTTGGGATTGTGAACAGTGATTTGTACTAGTATTCTGCTGGATTAGTCTCCATGGCCCAGCGCATGGTGAAATCCATTCGGTTGCCACACGAGATGAATCGACGCAGAGTTCTCGAAGCCACGTTGAACCCCACACTTTGTTACCATGACACGAAAGTTCGGCTCGAGGTGTGTATGTGTGTGACGAAAGCTGGCGTATCCGTGACTCATGATGAGCATTTCGGACAAGTGTCTACCGTAATACGCTTTGCAGATCATAGTACCTGGTAGTTTATATTAATGGTCTCCATCGGTACAAGAAGAGATCCCGGACTCAATGGGGAAGGAATGGATGAATTTTAATAAATGAGTCATCATTGAGTCCTCATCGTGGATAAGTCATCGATAACGTGGTCATTACAGATATCAGTTTCGTCTACGAACAACGAATCCGGCGAGCACCTTACGTGTCTCCCAACAAATTATCTCCTCACTGGTGAAACTGCACGAATAAGCTGCTCTACCCTACGACCGGTTCGTCCTGTCCTGTAGTGGCGTGCTAGTCGCTGATCCGTTGTGGTGCGCAACGGGGGATGTCACAGACTGCTGGCTGGACCGCCGCGCTTTCTTTACGGACCGACGGGAGCCACCCTTCGGGCTACTCAGGCTGGGAGTCCCTGGCTGCTTCGTCACTGGTGTCGTTGTTCCGTTCGCAGCTTTGCTAGTGCCCTGCTCGTAGATCTTCGGGTTGATAGTCACGCTCTTCGTGGCGTCATTCGTCTTGTAAATACCTACGAGACGGTCAGCCAACTCGAACATGTTGTTGCGCAAGGAGATAATGATGAATTGCGCATTGCGCGTGCGTTGCTTGATATAGTTGCCGACAATGGACACATTCTTGAAGTCCAACGCTGCATCAATCTCATCCATCACGTACAACGGCGTCGGCTTGTAATGGTGGAGCGCAAATACCAGAGCCAGGGACGCGAGAGTCTTTTCACCACCAGAAAGGTTGGAAATGTTCTTCCAGCTCTTCTTTGAAGGCCGCACACTGAACACCACACCCTCCGAGAACGGATCCAACGAATCCACGAGCTCCAGCTCAGCATCACCGCCGAGTGTAATCATTTGATACATCTCCTTGAGTTTTAATGTGATAGTACGGAAGCCCGTCATAAACTCCTCCAGTCGCTTTCGACGCAACTCGTCGTACTCGTGTCGCTTCGCATCGCGCAGCTTCGTTGTCTCCTCCAGCTCCTGGACGCGAGCCTTGTATTCCTCCTCCTTTTGCTTGTACTCGGTCAGCGCACCCATGTTCACATTCGCCTTCAGTTCATCACGCTGCTGCTCTAGCACGGAAATCTCGTACTTCATTTCTTCCTTGCTGTAACGGGACAATGCAACAGTGTCCAATATTGGCAGCTTTTCCAGCGTAACATCCAAGTTGGCGTCCTCGTCTTCTTCACTCTCTTCATCTTCATCGTCGTCCTTCTTTTGTTCTTCATCCATAGCCTCGTCTCCGTCAGCACTTCTGTTCTTCTTCTGGCGTTTCCGAGCAGGAAGCTCTCTTTCATCCTCGAAGACACCAGCATTCTGTTCTTGCTCCGTGATGAACGCAGCGTGTAGAGACGCCAGCTTCGTCTTCCAGTATGCCTCCTTCTTACTGTTTTCTTCCAGCATCTTCTCGCAGTCCTCCAAACTGTTGGCTAAGTCGACCTCTGCACTCGCCATCTCGTCGTACTCCTTCTTTAGCTTCCTGTATTTCGCTTCGTCCTTACGAAGTTCCTTCTCCTTCGCTGTCACTTGCTCTTGAACGCTCTCACACTTCTGGAGCACTGCCAAGGCCTTCTCCTCCATCGCCGTAATCTGTTCGCGAGTATCTTCGATCTTCTTTTTCGCCGCTTCGATGTCTTCTTCAATCCTTTTCAAGGCTTGCTCGTTCTTGTCAGTGTTTTTTTGGCTGCTCTTGAAGTCGACACGAATCTTGGTCATTTGCTTTGTTTTTTCTGCAATTTGTTTCGTGATCTTCTTGGCCACATCCTGCTCCTTCCGCAACTTCTCTCCACCCACGTCGAGGATCTGCTCCTTCAGTTTGGCCAGTTTAGCAGCCATTTTGTCCACCTTCAGTTTCGTGGTCTTGTACTCAGCTTCCTTAGCAGTCTTCGTTTTGCTGAGCTTCTCGACCTGCTTCTTAGCATCCGCAGAAAGCGTTGTTTGTTTCTCCAATATAGTCTTGTTTTTCTTGAAATCCTCCAAGCGCGTCCTCGTAGCGCTCACATCTAGTTCAATCTTCGGCAGATCGTTTTCATACTGCTCAATCTTACGAGTAAGATAGGATAGCTCTTTTTCCAGTGACGCTTTCTCATCACGAATCTGTTCCAGTTCTTTTCGAAGAGACGATGCATCTTCTTGTAGAGCTCGAATCTCACTTTCACTTAAGCCGCTTGCAAGCGTACTCGACATACCTCCACTGCGAGCTCGCTTACCTCCACCAGACATGGCGCCAGACATTTCCACCAACTGGCCGTCCAACGTCACAACACGGTATTTGCACTGTCGTCCTTGGTACGCGATCGCTGAAGCCTCGTCTAGGTCCTTCGCCACTAGTGTATCACGCAGAGCATAGTAAAAGGCTGGCAGATACTTCTCGTTGTTCACCTTCACCAAATCGAAGAGCCGTGGAGCGTTTTGTCCAGACGGCGCGGTAACACCACGAAAGTGTTGCGAGTATTTGGACTTGAGGTAGCCCAGTTGCTCCAAAATCAAAAAGGTGGTGCGCCCCAAATTATGCTTGCGAAGATACGCAACACATGCTTGCGCACCCGACGTGGTTTCAACCACCAAGTTGTTCAATGCACCACATGCAGTAGATATAGCAACGTCGTATTTGCCATCGATCGCACCAAGATCTCCCAAACGACCAAACAACCCAGCGTTCTCCAATGGCTTGCCGGGTTTAGACGCATCAAGTAACTCTCGCAGCATACGGTTCCGAGTTGCCTGTGATTGCACAGCGCCAGAAGCCTCTTCAGCCTTCGTGCGTGCCTCACGGTATTTCTCTGCAACTGAGGTTTCTCTGCCCTTGACTTCATTGAGTTCTTGTTCCGCAACACCTATGCGGTCTTTCATCTTAGTGAGCTTCTCATTCTTCTCATTCACATCTTCTTCAAGCCCACGCAGGTTGGCTTCAGCCTCAATGACTCCGCACGCGTTGGCTTCAAGTGCCTTTTTAGCGTTGGTGACTGGCTCCTCCACCAGCTGAATCTCTGTCTCCGTCGTGTCGATCACTGACCGCAAAGCATTCATCTCGGTCTGGAATGGCTCCATCTCCTGTTGAATATCCTCCATAGTACTACGAAGCTTGGCCGTCTCTTCCTTGTGGCCCTCAATAATGCTCTCCAACACCTGCTCCTGTTTTTGCAGCTTTGCTTGCAGCTTCTCTACTTCTTTCTCAAGCTGTGGCACCAGCTCTTCGTTCTCCTGCATCTTCTGTTCGATAGATTTCTGCTTCTTCAGTTCTTTCTTCTGTGACGACTGAAGCTCTTTCTGTCGCTCTTTGGCGTACTTGAGCTCCTCCCGCAACTTCACATCTTGCTTCTCAAAGTCTGCGTACTCGGTCTTTGCTTCATCCAGCTGCTGAGCAACCTCATCGTGCTCGCTCTTCACACGTTGGTAGATGGCTTCGACCGACTGCAGCTCCTCGCGGTTCTTCTCCATACGAGCTAGCTCCGCCTTGTACTTTGCCTGCAGCTCGTCACGCTTCGCCTCGCACAGCTCTCGGTTTTTAGATGCTTCTTGAATCCACAGCTGGTACAGAATATTCGTCTTCATGTACACCTCCTTCTCTTTGCGGAGGTATTCGAGAGCCTCTGCTCTGGGGCCCTCGAGATGTGCCTTCTCCTTCTCCACGAGCTTTACCCGGTTCACTTTTTCGCCACGTTTTTCGTTGCAGTGTTCAACTTCTTCCCACACTTTCTCTGTGGGTTCCACGTAGACATTGGAGCCGATAATGTCCTCTAGATACTCAAGCAGTCCGTCCTCGTTGCTGCCTTCAGCTCCTTTGCTCTTCATCATGGCGATCTGCTCCACTTCTCCCTGCAGAATGAGGAAACGGTTGTTGTCAAGGTCAATGCCCTTGTCCTGTAGCAGCTCCGTGACACTCGTGAAGTTGCTGGGGCGATCATTGACGTAGTATTTGCTGACGTTGCCCCTGGTAGCCGTGCGTGTGACGCTGAACTGGGAGTTAGGGACAACCGTGTAGTTGGCTTCATTGTCAGTGGCTGCAGCATCTCCCACCTGCTCGTCCGTGTCGATGATCTCCTGGAAGAAGACGGAGACTGTAGCCATGTCCAAGTTTGGGAATCCCGCAGAGCGATGCACCAGCTCCGAGACCTTCTTGAGACGGAGCTTGGACGCGCGCTTGCCGAACACGAACAGCAGCGCGTCAATGACGTTGGATTTTCCACTGCCGTTGGGACCCACGACGGCGCTGAAGCACTTGTGGAAGGGCCCGATCTCCACTTTACCAGCGTACGACTTAAAGTTCTCCAACTGCATCTTAGTGATCATCAGCCGCTTCACTGGTGCCGCCTTGGCGGGAGTCGATGCACTTGGGGAAGACGAAACGCTCTTGGCGGGCGTCAACAGCGCGGGGGATGTCGGCGTCGGCTGCGTCTGCTCATCGCTCACATCGACTTGTTCCGTCTCCATCTGCTGCGCTTCCTGCTCCGTCTCGTCGACGGTGGGCGGTGCGACGTCCACGTCCTCGGCAGCCATACTGTCGGTCGTTAGAGTGCTTTTGGGCGCGGAATGGCCTGCCTAAACTTTTGAAAAAACGGAGTGTAGCCATCTCCTTACAATTTTCCAGTGTTCAGCAGATTTTTTTTTCACAATTCTCAAAAACCAGAACAGGAGTGATGGTCACTTCGGGCAGATCGCAATTGAAGCCATGCCGCCGGAGGTGGACGTCCGGCACGCCAAGCTGCCGCTGGACGCGCTTGGCCGCGTCTTCTCCTTCACCTGGACGCTGCGTGAGGCACTGGACGATGAGCTGGCCGATGTGACGACGGTGCTGTTGGCTACGCGTCACGCTCCATGCCCGGCAGGGCTAGCCGATGGCGTCGCAACCGAGGGAAAGTTGCTCATGCTACAGCTCCTGCACCGCTTCCAGGCCGAGGGCTTCACCACCGACGCCATGGATGGGGCGGCACGCAATGGCCACATGGAAGTTGTGCGCTTCCTGCACGCAAACAGGAGCGAAGGCTGCACGAGTCGAGCGCTGGACGCAGCACTGGACGCGCAACACTTGGAAGTTGTGCGGTTCCTCGTTCAACATCGTCCTGAGAAATGGTCGGGTCGAGCCATGCGTTGGGCTGCGGAGAATAACGACCTGCAAGCCGTTAAAGACATCCTGAAGAGAAACCGGGACGCACCATCGGCAGAAGCTAAGGTCGTCGCGTACAAGCAGAAGCAGACGGAGATGCTCAAGTTCCTGTACGAACAAGGTGCGGACGCTCGCCCGTCGTACACGTTAGTGCACGCCTGTGCGGACAGGGACTTGGATATGGTGAAGTATCTCACAGCCAGAGGCGAGGGCTTTGTCAAGAGTGCAATGTCCGAAGCAATCGCAGCAGGGGCCTTAGAGATTGTCAAACACTTGCATGAGACTGCACCGCAGAGATATACCGAGGCAAGTAGAGTGGTGCCAATACAGGAGGCGGCACTGAAGGGGCAACTCAAGGTATTGCAATATTTGAATGAGCATGCTCCGGAACTGTCTTGTACGACCAAAGCCATGGACGACGCCGCGGCCGGAGGGTATTTAGATGTCGTGCGATATCTTCACGAGTATCGGGAGGAAGGATGCACCACTCGAGCGATGAATCGAGCCGCGGCCAATGGACATCTCAAAGTGGTTAAGTTCTTGCATGAGCAGCGACAGGAAAGCTGTACGACCGACGCCATGGACTATTCCGCTATGTGGGGGCATCTTGAAGTCGTTCGTTTCTTACACGAAAACCGCCATGAAGGCTGTACAACGAAGGCGTTTAGCGAAGCTGTACTGCGTGGCCACGTGGAGCTAGTTGACTTCCTACTTTGCAACCGGCCAGCAGACTGTAACATCGCCCATGGAGTCAAACTTGCTCGCCAACGAAAATGCCAAGCAGTGCTTGAGCTACTAGAGTCGGTTTGAAGCTTGTAGTGTATTGAATTCTATCTTAATGAAGATCTGTTTTTCTTCGATGGCGATATTTGAACAAAGCAATTTCTGTTCGCCATTACAGAATTCCTAACAAAAGCTAACCATTTCTAGCTAACTCTGTCGATACTCGCTGTAACCCGAGGTTTCGAAGTATGGTCACGCCTTACTGGTGCACGGAGTCGACCGCCAGAGATCCTGCGCAGACAAACCGAAGAAGGTTGAACACGGCGTTGACGTCTCGCCCTGCAACATGTCCACAGTAAGGACACCCGGACACGTCCCGTAGTCAGGTTCCTGTTGTGGAAGTCGCGATTCCGAACAGTTTGAGCTGTCATTGTAAATGCGCTCACTGATCGCGTCGTGCCGAACTCGTTTTCCCCATGAATAGCGTACCAACGGCATTGGCCACTGCGCTCGCGGTTCGTCATCTCGATCCCCTCGCTAGCTGCTGCTTTGCTTCGGAGTTTGCCACCAACATAGCTTGCAACAAATGTGGCGGCGTGGGGGTGCAGTCGGTTGTAACACGACCGCCCTTGACGAAATTGTCGACGACTGCGACAGGAGTGTTCACGCAGGTTGGCCACCGCTGTCAAGAGGTGACTGAGGGTTTCCTCGCCTTCGCGCCACCATGACCGCTTGGCAGGCACCCAGGCTGAGAGCAGTCACACCAGCTTGAACGAGTCTTCGGTGGACGTGGCGCAGAAGATGAGCCCGGACGCACGGCTCCTAGAGCCGGCAGAACCGCCGATACGATCACCCCGGTGACGGTCGTAGCGACTCCAACCAGAACACCACCGATGAGGTTCCACGAAAACCCGCCTTTGTGTCGTTAAGCATTTTAAGCTCCGTCGGGAGAACCCTGAGATCCTTGAAAAGCTTCAACTTGAAGCTGTCAAGGAGTGGGATGATTAGTCGGACAAACGCGCGCATCATCTCGATACATATGTACTTGAAGTGCATTCCACAAACAAAGGATCCGATACAGCTATGTGGATGCACTAAAACATCGCGCTGGGCTTCCCCCCACTCTCTCACACATCGCCCGTCGGGTCCTTCCGTTGCACGTGCTGCTGCGCCGCTGCCTTGCGGCGGTGGAAGATCCCTCCCCCCACCAGCACAAGCCCAACGACGATCCCGACGATGAGCACGGGCAGCGCTGACTTCAGCAGACGCTGCACCAGGTGGTAGTAATCGACCGAAGAGCTTCCGACCGTAGCGGTCTCCTCCCCCCAGTACGCAGGGAAAATCACCTCTGCCTCGAGGTTCGGCCACAGCATGTCGGACATCGGCGCCGACTCGTTGAGAGCCGAGTACGACATCGCGTACGACGCCATCAGCCGCTTGTGCGCTACCATCGTCTTGCCCGTGCCAGCTTCCACGTCAATGTACGTCACGTACTTGTCGATGTAATCCTGCTTTAGGTCGCCCGAGTCCGCGTCATACATGGAGTCGCCAGATGCCACGACGCCGTCGTTCATAGTGATCTCCACTGCGTCCAGTAGCGTCGTGTTCCCGTAGATGTAGATCGGGTAGGACACGTAGGCCAGGAAACCCGCAGAGAAGGCCAACGGCTGCACACCGTCCACAGGCCACCCAGTCCCTTTGGCATTGTTGGCTTCCGTGTTATCCAGTAGGTCGTTGGGTGGACTGAAGCGGTGGAGCGTGATGCCGTCGTGATCGACTTTTTTCCCGGTCGGGTACAGCGTCACGTTCTGCTTTCCTTCGTCCAGGTACATGTCCGACGCTGTCTCCGTGAGGGTGTTCTTAAAGCCCGTCATACCAGCACCTCCAGGTTTGATGCTCGTGGCGTCGTTGCCTTCGACGGCACTGCACGTGAGGTTGGCCGTCGGGTCGGCGCAATTACCGTAGTCGTTGAACGCGAGGATCTCGGACAGCGTCGGGTTTCGCCGTTCCTCGCCGAGCGTCGTAACCCACAGCGCCGTGGACGTGACGCCATTGAACTCCTCGTAGTCGAGAATCTCCGAGTCGTCCGCGCATCCCGTGGTCTGGATGTACGTTGCGAGGCTGTCAGCCGACGGCGGCGTCTTGGAGTAGTCAAGTCCCGAATCTTCCGCGATTCCCGGCAGTGGCGCGGCACAGAGCCCGAAGGCCTCGCACAGATCGCACGTGTTCTCCCTGAACGTGGCAGCTTCTTCCTCCCCGTATTCCTCGGCGTAAATGTCCTCGATGATCCCGCACGTGACGTTGTTGATCGCCACCACTGCAGCACCCAACGCGCACTGCTTGCACTCGTACCATATCTCTTGACAGGCGTCTCCCTTGCAGCTCGCGCACTTTTCATTCCATCCGCCGGTCACGTCGCAGCTCGTGACGTACTCACTACCCAGCCCCAGTCCGGCCAGCAAGCTCGGGTAGCCGAGCGCCCACTGCGACGCCGTACGCGTCACGAACAGGCCGTTGTAGACGAACCCCGAGAGGTCCAGATCCGCGATGGCCTCCGGTCCCGTAGCTAGGAACGTCAGCACGGTGCCGCCGCTCGCGACGGTGTTCATCGCCACGGGGTCGAGCGAGTTCAAGCCGTTGACCCACCGCATCATCTGGGGGCCGTAGTTCTCGATGGCGTCTGCTATGACCGACTCGTTCGTGGAGAAGGACCCGGCCGCCAGCTTCATGAGGAAAGCCTCCTCTCCTCCGGCCTGGGCGATGACGTTCAAGTACCCGACGTCAAAGCTCGTGAACTTGTCCGAGTCCAAGCACCCGTCGCAACTGAGCGACGGCTCGAACGTGTGGTACGTGTAGAGCTTATAGCTCACTCGAGCGCCGTCGTCCAGGAAGTTGATGTCGATCTTGAACTCCCGGCGGCGGAAGACGTACGGACCGGCTTCCACGAGCTGCAGCTTGGAGGCGTCACCAGCCAGATACGCCTCTGCGTTCGAGGCGTTGAACATGTGGAGGTTATAGTAGTACGGGTTGCAGTCGTCGCAGTCGCCGTACGCGTCGTAGTACGATTCCTCTTGGGCGTCAGAGGCGTCACACACCACGACGCCGTCTTTGACCTTCTTGTTGATGAGAGGGGGCAATACGGAGCCATAGACGATGGCGATCACGGTCAGCAACGCGCCAACGATGATCAAGACGAGGCCGAGATTGTGCAGGCCGCAGCATCCAGTCCGGCGGGGCGGTGAAGCTTTAGTGTCTGCGTCTGTGGGCGTGGCGATGCTGCCTTGGTAGTCGTTGGATGGCGACGCTGTCATCGGTTTCCGATTCAAGCTGATGCAGGAAGAAGGCAAAAGCGAAAGTGGGGGAGGTGCCAGCCAGCGGAGACTTTTCTCCTTGAAGTCGCACAGGATCAGCCCCACGGACAGTCACGGGTGGGACCGACATGCTCTTGGAACAGACTAATCAATCACTTTTCCGCCGAACAGAACACTATTGTACTGGAGCTCGGTCTTGAGCTGGTTGGCCTGCTCGGTTAGCCTTTTAACTACTGTAGTAGACGGCTACTCGCCGGTACTTGAGCGCCAGTATTGCGTTGGCTAATTTATGGGGAGAGGCGAGGAATTACACAAGTGAACGCTGCGGAAGGGCGCCTTGAAGATGACAGAGCGAGCTATTCTGGTACAGTAGTTTGCCAGTAAAGTCACCATTGGTGTGTGGAGAAGGAATGAGCGCGGACAAGACCTATACTACGTAGTATTGTTAATTATTAACCCCACACCACGGCGTACGCGCTTCGTCATCTTTCGCGGCAATGAGCTGCTTTGGTTATCAGGCTGTAGAGTCTGCATGCTACAAGTATGGCACTCCACCAAACAAATAAACAAACACCCACGCGCCGGAAACTGCTGCGATGCACCGAGCTGGCAACAGCTGATACGCCGCCTGTTGCTTCGCAGAAATCTCTTCTGTCCGTGCCACGATAGCACGCAGAGCGGATGCTCTGTGGCTGGATGATCATTGAGGCCGCGCAAATGACGAAGCGTATGGGCAGTGGTAACTACTTCATCCTATCGTCATCGCTGCATTTCCACGTCTCGAGTAACTCATTGTGCTGTGCGTCAAGTCCTGCGTAAGGCAGCCTTTCGGCTTCGCTTTGTGCTTGCGGTTTTAATTTAGAAGACTCACTTCCGAGTAAGGAGCGCACAGGCCAACGGCACCTAATAAATCCAGTCAAACCCCCCATGCGATAAGGTTTGAGTGCCGCTGCGGCAGTAAACTCATCACGGATGTGTGGCCAACGACCTGAGTGTACCGGTATGTACTCTCCAGCATTGTAGTGAGTGGTCAGTGCTCAGCACCTGTAGTGTCGTGGCTCTTCGTGAAAATGGACCCTGCAGGCCGATCTTGCTGCATTGCCGCGCGCGCGTGGAACAATGAGAACAATGCGTGGAAGTAATTTGCGGCCCGTCACAACCAAGCGATCGCTTGCTGCGGCTACAAGGCTTGTAACACGGCTCCTATAATAAAAGCAGCCAAATCCTGGCTGGCTCAGTAGGTTTTAGTGTATTTCGTTACCGCTTTGCATAGCGGCACTGAGGTTGGGTTACTTTGCTAGACTTGGGCAGTCCAGTGAAGCGAAGCTGGTGCTCACTATGGCCAGGATCTTGGTGGTGTAGTCCGTCGCAGTGGCCAGACAGCGAGAGGTTTCGATACCTGCAGCTCCACTTCGTCACTTTCAACGACGAGGACGCCGCGCGAGATAAGGTGGCGAATCAATTCCGTGCTGCGCTGGTGACTCACAAGTTAAAGCGTGGTTGAAGCTGCATAGGCGCGCGCTGATGTGTGGTGCTGGCTTCGTAACGGCATTGCCGGTCGCTATTTATGACCGAACACGTTCTAGCCGCGATGCTTTGGCGCCGGGGTCTCCTGGCAGCTCATTTCCGATAACACCCTCAAGCGCTCAAAGCCCCACCGCCACTGACAATGTGCAACATGGTAACGATGCAAACCAGCCTTCCGGCCTTCGTCCAGGATCCCGCGCTCGCTTCGGCCTCCGCTAAGCCACTGGCCCTGCCGATGGTGATCCAGGCAATCGCACCGGCGTCCGCCCAGCCGTTGTCGCTGCCGGCCTTCATTGAGAAACCCGCCGTGGCGACGGCCTCTGCCAACCCCTTGAACGTGCTCGTGCAGGGCCCTGCAGCCCGCTGCCCGCCACCGAGCGAGAAGTACCTGCCGCGCGCAGACGGCGTCTCGTTCCAGTTCCAGAGCGAGGCCTTCCGCCTGCGCACCCAGGCCAAGATCTCGGAGCTCATGCTGACTGCCGTCGCCTCAACGGAAACGTGCAGCGGCACCAACGCCCTGCTGGCCAAGAAAGCGCTCAAGTACCGTCGCGTGCTGGAACGCCGTCCGTTCGCTACCGTGGAGTGCTAACACGCCACAAATCCATCCATTCATCCCTTAATTTATTCGTCTCTCCTAAGAAGAAGAAGAAGAAGCAGTCACCTTAAGTTTTTTTTTTTTACCAAAAACAATGATCATGTACACTCAAAAGGTTGAAGTGAGTTAAATACCAGTTGAAGTTGTAACGCGTGGACCACACCACTAATCTCCCTGGCCACGAAGAATAGCAGCCAATCAGAACTCTCCGCCTGTCAAATTGACTCCCTGTTTTCTGCCATTTCCCCCCTTTCCGTCATCCTTTCGCCATGCTCAAACGGCCTGCACCGGGAGAAGGAGAAGAAGATGGCGCTCCACCTTCTTCTTCTTCTCCTCTTCTCTCAGCCCCAGCTGCAGCTGTAGCTATGCCTGTAGCTGTAGCTGCTCCCGCGGCCAAGAAGAAGCGCCGCTCGCAGCCCATGGGCAACCTGACAAACCTGCAGAAGCGCCAGCTGTGCATCAAGTTCTCGCAGGTCAAGATGACGCAGCAGGAGCTGTGCCAATGGGCCAAGCGCGAGTTCCAGCTCGCGCACCTGCCGCACCAGTCCACCATCTCCAAGATCCTGGCGCGCGCTGATGAGCTCACGCAGATGGCGCCGCGTGACCTGTCGGCGCGCCGTAAAGGGCTCGTCACGCACCCGGAGCTGGACACGGCGCTGTGCAACTGGGTGCTGTGCGCGCGCCACAATGGACTGAAGATCTCGGGCGACATCATCAAGAACCAGGCGCGCGCGCTCGCGGCGCAGCTCGGCCTCGCGTCCACGATGACGTTCTCCAACGGCTGGCTCGGCGGGTTTAAGAAGAGGTACAACATTCGCCTGGGGAGCGCCGCCGCCGCCCTGGACGGCGTGAACGGCGTCGCGATGGGGTCGAGTATCAATTCGATCGAGCAGCTACAGGCCGCCGCACGTGTCCACGACCCGCGCGACGTCTACTGCATGCACGAGACCGGGCTCTTCTACGAGCTCTCGCCCGAGAAACCGGCGGGGCGAGGACGTGCTGCTAGGAAAGAAAACTGCGGGGAGAGACTGGCGGTTGTATTCGCAGTGAATGCCGATGCAAGCGACAGGATGGAGCCCATGTTCATTGGACCGGGACGACTGCCCCAGCCCACGGAGGAGCTGGACGCCGACTCGAGCCACTTTTACTACCAGAACAACAAGCGCGCGTGGATGACTCCCGTCATGTTCCAGGACTACGTCTCTGCGATCGACACCCGCATGCGGGACGAAGGGCGCTACATTCTGCTGCTCGTGTCGCCTGCGCCGTCGCACGTCACGCTCGGACTCGAGCTCACGAACGTGCGGCTGGAGGTTTTGCCGCCGGCCTTGGACCCGCTCCCAATGGCCATGCAGGTGTCCATGCAGGTGAACGCTGAAGACAACGCCAGTCTGTCGGCGGCTTCGGAGTCCATTGCAGCCGCGGACGTGAACGACGCGGCGATGGCCGACGCCGATCAGACAGAATCAGAGTCGGAATCAGCGGCGAAGGAGGCCTCGGTGAACAATTCGGCCGCTATGGCTGCTATTGTGTCGACCATTACCACGTTGCAGCCTCTGGACGCGGGGCTCATCATGGCGTTCAAGCGGCGGTATCGACGCTACCACATGCTCTACGCGCTGGACCGCTTCGAGGCAGGCCGGCAGGACGTCTTCCACGTGGAGCAACTGCAGGCGATGCGTTGGGCGCGCCACTGCTGGAAAGAGGAGATCCCCGAGGAAATTATCCGTAAATGCTGGGCTGCGACGGAAATCCTCGTGCCCAAGCCGAGCCCCGAAACAATGGCAGCATTCGAGGCGATCGAGGAGGACATCGATAAGGAAATCTGCGACACAGTGTCCGCGCTCGACATCCTGCGTCCGTTGCCGATCGAAGAGTTCGTGAGCCCACGCGACGAGAACTCGGACCTTCACTGCGCCGGACTGGAAGAAACGGACTTTGCCTTCACTGTCCCGGACAATTCGGGTAACGAAATGAAGCACAGCGGCAAGAAGACTTCACCGACTGGCGCAGACGCGGCCAAGCAGCAAATAGCGTTGGCTCCACCCGAGTTGACCCCACGTCTGCAGGAACTGCACGCGCGCATTGAAGCGTCCGCGTCGTCGGCCGCCGCTGCCGCTGCTGCATCGGCATTGGGTCTCTCGCCCAGTGTGAGTGCGTTGACTACTGGGGAGAGTGCAGGTGCTGTGGCGACCTCCGCTGGGGGCGTGGAGGAAGTGTTAGGCTTGTCCGCTCCGACATCCGCTGCAGGTAAAACTACGGACGGACCGGCGACAAATGAGCAGCTTATTGAGTGCTTCAAGGTGCTGCTGCCCGAACTGGACCGACTGAGGTTCGATGACCACACGAAGAAGAGCATCCGCACGACGTTCCGCAAGCTGAAGGAGACGGCGGAGCAGCAAGCGCTGGACCGCAAGCGCGGCACCACGAAGAAAACTCACGCGCAGGCGCACCAGCAACCCCAGTACCCGACTCAGGAGCAGCAGGTACAAGCGCTGCAGGAGATGCAGCAGCTACAGCAGCAACAGATCCAGCAGATGCACCAGCAGCTCATGATGCAGCCAGACCAACAGGCGCAGGCCATGGCGATGGCCGCCCAGGCGTCGATCGGGGAGCATAGTACCGTCCTATAGCGTTACTCAGTGTGTGCATCCAAATGCAGCTATGGTTTCGTTCGTGTGCGTTTGAAGCCGTCGAGTGTCGATTCATGCGTTGCTGAGCGCTTTCTTACATGAACGTACATACATTCATACACTCTACTTTGATGAAATTGCTGTCGTTTCGGAGTTGTTGACGCTGCTAACGCCTGCGATGGAACAGAAGCTGTATCGCAGACTGCGATTCGCCGTAGCGGAGACCTTCCGCAGGCAGCTACTGTACTACTTTTACTAAAGTCGATCGCCGCTTCACCCATTGCTTTGTCCGGCGTGGCATCTCGAGCCGCACGTGTTGTACCGAGCTCTGAACTGCTGTACCTAGGCCGTAGCTATGTTTCCTTAGCGACTTATTGGCGTCCAGCCTCGTGGTCGGTTGCGTTGAGGTTACACGCAACGCCAACCGCCATCAACCACGCTCAAATTTGGCGTTACGCGCTCTTCTTCCAGGACGGCGTCCCACCTCCGGCTGGCTTTCTCTGGTGCCAGCAGCGTTCTGGAGCTCCGCCGCCAAGCTCGAAGCTCTGCTTGACTCTTTCGTCGCGACGGGCGAGCGGTCCACAGTCCGTTTCCGCTTCACTGAGAAACGAGTCTGCACGCACACAAGGCAAAGCGTAGCAGGAAGTCATGGTTCGGCTTGTGGCGTGGCGACCGGTGCTCGCAGTTGCCATGGCGCTCGTGCTGATCTCGTCGCCGGGTATTCAGGCGCAGGAGGCCGGCACCGTCACGGCGGCGAATCCAGAAGTGACCGTCGCGGTGGCGGTTGATACGGCGGCACCAGCAACGGAAGCTCCTACTAACCCAGTAGCGACCGAAGCTGCCGTGACGGAAGCTCCTACCAACCCAGTAGCGACCGAAGCCGTCGTGACGGAAGCTGTTACCACTAGCCCTTTACCCGCAGTGACAGAGGCTGCCACCACTATTCCCCCTGTTGCAACGAACCCAGCACCGACTGAAGCTGCCGTGACTGAGGCACCCGCGACTAGCGCCCCAGCAGAAACGACACCGCCGGTGACGGAGGCGGCAACAGTAGCCCCGACAGCCACTGCAGAGCCTGTAAGCACGGACCCCCCGACCACCGCGACGCCTACAGCGGCCCCGGTCACATCGCAGGTAGCCTCGGATTCCAGAGCGACGATCCTTCAGGACACTTCCTTTCCGAGCATCCGCAGTGCGAGTAGCTCCAGTACGTCGTCACTATCTTCAGCGTCCAAGAGTGTTTCGGAAACCACCACCGGCACTTTGGATGGCAGCTCCTCCACCAAGACAATCGTAATCTGTTCACTCGGGGGTGTCGGCGCGGTGATCATCCTCAGTCTCCTGTTCGTTGTCTGGAGGAGTCGAAAACGCGAAGACCCGGACCTGGACACGCCGCTCCCCGACACCGCCACGATCCCGTTCCCTACCATCTCGATGCCCTCGATCGTCGCATCAACCGGACAGGACTTGAATGCCTGGAAGGCCACTGGGTCGAGCTATGCGTCTCGGAACGCACCGCTGACTGAGAGCGCCCGGGCCAAGCTGAACGCGACCACACGGTCATCCGCAGAGTACGACCTGGCCAACCGGTCGTCGCAGATCGCCAGTCTGTCTGCACACGTCACACCCGCACAAACGCCCCAGGCGAACCGGGAGACGAACGCGTCCTCGGAGCAGAGATTCAGTATCCGTGGCTTCTCGGAGTTTTCGGTTCATCAAGTCGGTGACTCGGAGACGTCCGCCATGACTCACGAGCGATACTCAACCAGCGACCGATACTCGACATGCGAGCGGTACTCGACGACCGAAAGATACTCGACATCATCTCGCTTGTCCAGTGAGGTGAGCCGCAGCAACTCTGGGTGGTTCCAGAACCAGGTGCCCAAGAGCCTCGACATGAACCGCTTCTCCTCCACGTCATCCACTGCCTCGTCGGTCGTGGCGAGGAAGCACAATCCAGTGTCATTTATCAACCACGACCTCACGCAGACGCCCGGTGCGGAGGCTCCAGTCACTACAGACAGCACCACCTCACGCACCGACGTCCCGGACTGGTACAGCGTCATTGAGTCCCCAACCGACAACGACCGCTACACGACGTCGTCACTCGACAGCGACAACATCAGCGAAGAACGCGAATCGTTCGAGCTGTAGGCGGTAGCAACAACAACAGCCAGACAGACGACGGCGCTCCGAGCAGCCCACCCGGAAGCAGGGTACTTGAGCCTTCAGCGAGCAGCTTTAGGTCATTCAGTGTAGACATTAACAAGTATGAGGTTTCAACGCGAAGTTCCATTAGTCGCCTCCACCGTTTGCAGAGTACTACCGCTTCGTGTCGTCGTCCCGCTTCCGGTACTGCTTCTTCTCTAGAGACTTGGGGCGTACCTCCAATACAGCGCCAGACGGGAGGTCAGCAAGACGGTAAGGCCCGTACTGCACACGAATCAGCTGCTTCACTACCAGGCGCACATGAGCCAGCGCCTTCCGCACCTCGCGGTTCTGTCAGCAGCAATAGAAAAAAGACGTTTTTAGGTATTTCAAGGGTCAAGATCAAGCTCTGCCGACACAGGACGCACCTTTCCCTCCGTCACTTTTACCTGCAGCCACGAGTCCTTCTTGTCCGTGGACTGCACCGTCACTTTGATGGGTCGATACTTGACTCCGTCCACCAGTGGTCCTCTCTGCAGCTCCTGTAGTTTAGACTCGGCCACGTTGCCACGCACCAGCGCGCGGTAGACTCGAGAGACCGCCGTCTTGGGGTGTTCCAGCTCCCGTGCGTAGTCTCCGTCGTTCGTGAACAGCAGAAGCCCCTCCGTGTTGAAATCGAGTCGACCCTACAGTCCACGCGCGTCAGTTCTTGTCCTACCTAGCAGCGTCCTCCATATGCCTACGTACCACCGGCATCAAGTGCTGCGTCAGGCCCATGACACGCAGTCGGTCAAAGATCGTGGCTCTCCCCTGCGGGTCGCTGCTGGTCACCAGTTCCTGTTCAATAGATCCGTCCGTTAGCTCCACACGTTCTTCTCTAGTCATTACAGCAGCTCCCACTGACCCCTTTCATCTTGTGCGCCATCCAGACCTTGACCTTCTGCGTCGTGGCCAGCACGCGGCCGTCCACGGCTACGACGTCCTTGTGCACGTCCACTGTCGAGCCCACGTCCGCCACCACGTGGCCGTTCACCGTCACGTCGAAGCTCTGGATGCGCTTCTCGGCCTCGCGCCGCGAGCACAGGCCCGACATGGCGATGCGCTTGGCCAGTCGCACGGTGGTCGGCGTCGCATCTGTGCGCTTGTCCTGACCGCCCACTGCGCCGACCGCCTTGTGCGCCTCGGCCTTCTTGGGCTTGGTGTGCTCTTGCGGCCGCGTGAACTTCTTGATGGTCAACACGCCGCGACGCTGGCCCACGGCCCGGACGCCCGTCAGCGCGTGGCGCGCGAGCAGCTCCATCCGCAGCATTTCTCTGCGTCTATGTTGCTTTATTACAGAAGTAGACTTACTACTGGTGTGCGACTTGTGTACGACGCCCGCAGTTATTCTACTACGTGGCGCGTGATCGGATGCTGCAGCAGCAAGTGGAGGACGTCAAGCGCCTGTGGGCCAACAAGCGGCAGCTGGCCCACCAGGGCCTGAACCTGGCGATGGTGGTGCTCACGGCGCTCATGATCTGGAAGGGGCTCATGGTCTTCACGCAGAGCGAGTCGCCTGTGGTGGTGGTGCTCAGCGGCAGTATGGAGCCGGCGTTCCAGCGCGGCGACATCCTGTACCTGGACAACACGGTGCGATCGCTGTGGGGAGGCTCTTAGTGATTACAAAGATCTGATGGAGGTTTGTTTGTCGTGCGTGACCTGAATGCAGAAGCCGCAGCTCGAGATCGGAGACATCGTCGTGTACAAAGTGAAAGGCCGAGACATTCCCATCGTCCATCGAGTGCTGGAGCTGCACGAACGGTCATATTGTATTCGTCTCGACTTCGTCCGATAAAGAGCTGCTCTCATGAGTTTCTTTGTACTGCAGGGCGTCGGACGGATACCAGGTTTACCTTACCAAGGGCGACAACAACAACGTGGACGATCGGTACACCTGCAGAACTTGATGTAGTAGCTGTAGATGGTTTAAAATACTGACACTTTGCTTTCAGTGGACTCTACGCGTACGGCCAGTCGTGGCTCGAGCGCGAAGACATCGTTGGCATCGCTCGAGCGTGCGTTGCTGCCCTTTGACGAGCTTTTGTGCTGTTCGAGGACTGACTTTTTGGTTGTGTCTACTGTAGATCGGTGCCTTACGCCGGTATGCTGACTATCCTACTGAACGACTACCCGATGCTCAAGTACGTGCTGGTGGGCGGGATGGCCGTGCTGGTTTTCACGCAGAGAGAATGACGAGAAGGTCGATAGAAGCGGCAGGAAGACGGAGGAGGAAGGCAAAATATGTCGATGGCTACATCCAATACTCATTTGGTCGCTGCAACAGCGCTTCATTTTCGAAAAAGGGGGTGGACTCGTGCTTACAGGACTCCTTAAATTCATTGTTGCTCGTGGGCGGGGGTGGATCTCGTGGCGGTTGGCAAACTGCCGGAAAGCAACGCGCTCATCGGCAGCGCACTGCTGCCCACGGGTCCGTTGCTCACGTGCTCGTAGTTGTTGCTGGTTGGCGCGGCGGATAATTGCGGCTGGATCCCAATGGCCTTGTGTTTCTTTGCCTTCTGCTGCTCAAGGTCGTTAATATCAGGCACGTCGATGTGGTCGGGCGCGAGGCCGTTCTCGTAGCGCTCCCAGGCCATGCACAAGCCCGTCTCCAGGTTGCGCACCCACCGCTGAGTGTCGAACAGCGGGGAGCGGAAACGCTCGTCCTCCAGTCGCCGCCGCAGCTCCCACAGTCGGTCCATGTCGCTAGCCAGCGCCACCGCGAGCTCCTCGTACTCCTCCAGCGAATTCGTAATCAGCTCGCTCATGTTGGCGGCACGCAGTAGACTTGACGCCACACGGGTGGCCATACGGTCCTTGGGCATCGTCACCATTGGGGTGCCGCCCCATAAAATATCGCATCCGGTCGTGTGCGCGTTGCACTCGGGCGTGTCCAGGAACAGATCAGCCAGGTACCCACGCTTTAGATGCTCGTCCTTGGGGGCCACGTCCGTAAAGATTAAACGCGTTTGGTCCTTGACGCCGCGCGCGCGGGCCTCGGCGCGGATGTTGGCTTCCGCTATGGGCGGGAAGCGCAACAGCCACAGCACCGAGTTGGGCACACGCTTTAGGATATTCATCCATGTCGTGAACGTGACGGGGTCAATCTTGTACACCTGGTTGAAGTTGCAGAACACGAATTTGTCCTCGGGCACGCCATAGTCCGCTCGAGTCGGGCACTTGTCCGTGTCCAGCACGTCCTGCGCGGACTGCTTGTGGTCGTTCACGAAGTACGAGTGCGGCATGTTGATCTGCTTCTCCGTGAAGTACCGCCTGTACTCCGGAGGCACCACCGTCGCGTCGCCCACCATGTACTGGATGTAGTCGGCGCCCAGCGTGCCGCAAAAGCCCATGTAGCTCACTTGAACGGGCGCAGGCTGGAGCGCAAAGATCTCATTACGCGCGCCCTTCGTGTAGCCGTTGAGATTGACGAGAATGTGGATGTTATCCGCGTGAATGGTGCGCGCGGCATCGCCGTTCGACAGGGCGCAAATGTCCACGAAGTGCTCGACGCTGCCGGAGATCTGCTTGCGCCAAACCGAGCCGTCGTCGGGCGACGTCGCGTAGCAGAACACCTCGTACTTCCTCTTGTCGTGCATCCCGAACACACTCTGCATCAGGTGCGCCAGCGGGTGGTTGCCCAGGTCTGAAGACACATAGCCAATACGCAGTCGTTCGGACGCGCGCTTGCTCTTGAAGCGCATCGGAGGCAGGTCCACAAGGCTCACGTTCAGCTTGGCACGCTCGGCGTAACGGCGCGAGATGTCCTGGAAGCGTTGCATTGATAGCGGGTACACGAGCGCGTGGAACGGCTGGACGGACGGCAACACGCCATCTATACTCAGCTGCTCGTCCACAAAGCGCTGGAGCGTGTCTGTATCCTGCTTGCGCGACTGCCAGTCGCAGATGAACACCATCGAGTGGAAGTAGTTGGCGAACGCATCCGGGAAGTGCGGGCGTAAATCCAGAGCTTTACGGTAGCACGTAATAGCGTCATCAAGACGGCCTCCGTCTTTGTAAGCGCTTGCCAGATTGCTGTAGGCGTCAGGGAACTGCGGTTTGAGACGGATTGCAGTCGAGTAGCACTGGATTGCCTCCTCCAGCCGACATAGGTCCTTGAATACATTGCCCATGTTGCTGTACGCATCAGCGAAGTTGGGGTCGATCGTGATGGCCTGTTGGTAGTGCGCCAGCGCCTGGTCCAGCTTTCCCTGCTCCTTGAGGACACTACCGATGTTGCTGTGCGCGGCGGCGAACTGCGGCAGCAGGCGCGCTGCCGTCGTATAGCAGTGCAGCGCCTCCTTGACCAGCCCCTTGTCTTTCAGTGCGTTGCCTAGGTTGTTGTACGCGTGCGGGTGGTCTGGCTTGAGCTGCAAGGCGGTGCGGTAGCACGTGACGGCTTGTTCTAGTTGGCCGCATTCTCGCAGGGCGTTGCCCAGGTTGTTGTAGGCGTCCGGGAAGTTGGGCTCGAGCTGAATCGCGTGGCGGAAGGTGTAGATGGCCAAGTCCATCTGGCCTGCATCGTAGTAGCAGCTGGCCAGATTGCCGTGGGCAATAGCGAAGTTGGGTCGAATCTGCAGCGCCGACTTGTAGGCCTCGATGGCTTCAGCAACGCGGCCAGCCTCCTTCAAAGCGTTGCCTAAATTACTGTACGCGTCTGCGAAGTCCGGGGCCAGACGGATCGCTTCTCTGTAGTGGTCGATGGCGGCTTCAAGCTGGCCGTCGTCCTTTAATAGTCCGGCCAGATTGCTCCAGGCAATGGCGAAGCTGGGCTTAACGCGAATGGCCTGTGCGTAGCAGAGCTTGGCGTCCTCGAGTCGCCCCTGCACCTTGTACAAGTTGCCCAGGTTGCTGTGCGCGTCCACAAGCTGAGGGTCCAGCATGATGGCCATCTTGTACGTCTCCACGGCCTCGTTGCTCTGGCCCAGCAGCATGTAGCAGTTGGCCAGGTTGTTGTAGGCGTCGCCGAAGCGCGGGTTCAGCTTGATGGCGCGCACGTAGAACTGCACGGCGCCGGCCAGGTCGCCCAGCTCTTTCAGCGCGTTGCCCAGGTTGCCGTGCGCCTCTGCGAAGTTGGGCGCCACGCGGATGCACTGCTGGTTGTAGAAGATGCTCTCGGACAGGTTCCCCAGCTGGAAGTGCAGCGCGCCGAGCAGCAGGAGGTTATCTGTGCGATAGGCGTCCGACTCGTAGAGCTGCTCGCAGAGCCGCAGCGCCTCCTGGTAGTAGCCGGCCACGTACTGCTGATGCGCCAGGTTGAACAGGTCTGGTGGTTTCCATTGGTCACGGCCATGTGAGCTACTGATCTGCGGTCAAAAGGAGGCAAAGAGCGGAGGACAAACTTACACGTGAAGCGCTGCTGGCTGGCGTCGCCGAGCGGGTCAAAGGCGGCGTCGCTGGAGCTCTGCAGCGCCGCCGTCTGCGTCTGCTGCTGGAACTGGTACGGATACGCCATGGGCAGATCCCGAGGGTCTTTTTTGGTCTGTTCTGAACGAAGGGAAGTCTACGATGGATAGATGCAAAGCAACTCACGGACGGACGGACGGACGGACGTCAATGGAAGCGCGAAGTGACCGTCGCCGTTTGCTGCGCGCTGGGATTGGAAGTGAGGCGCATCCACTGCCTGCGGTTCGGTTGCTGGCTGCTGGCTGGTGCGCCTGCCTGTACCGTGCCGTGTTGAAGCGGGTCCCCGTTTCTTTTTTTCGACCGCCGTGGGGTGGGGTTCGCTCGCAGACGTCGACGATCGGGGCGTTGCTGCTGCTGCTGCCCCTATCTATCTATCTCGGGCGAATGCGGCGCAGTGTCTCGCTCTCTCTCGCAGCCTCCCACAACAGGTAAAATCAGCGCGAGGGCCGGCATGCACGCGTTGAACAGCAAGCGCCATACTCGGCTGTCGTCAGTTTTTTCGCCGCCCATGCGCTCGCCTTCTTTAGGCAAAAGCTGGCAAAGGGGGCAGATGGGATTGCCCTATCCACCGTCTTCGCAACGACAGGGCATCGCGTGAACGCCCGTAACGTGCGACACCGGTGCGAACCTTCCGCAACGAGATAGATACACTGTACTTGTACTACATGTAGTAACTTACTTAAAAGCACTGCGCGCATGAAGCAGCACCGACGTTTGAGCCCAATACTAACATGCATGTCATCATGATTCCATTCCATCACACCACACTTTCTCTCTGGACAAAACTTTTTGCTTCTTTAAAAAAAGTTCAAGCGCAAAAACTGCAAACCCTACCCCTTCACTTGTAATTCACTTGCAGAAAGTATGAAAAGTCTCAGCAGATTTTGGCCTGGCTAGCGCGTCACACCATGGTCGGCTCTGGCTGCAGGCGCATGGCAACTCCCCGCCCGGTCTTCCTCTCCTGGATCCTGCGCAGCTTCCCTCTGCTCCACCGCTGCTGCTGCAACGCTCCACCCACGCTGACTCCTTTCTTGCTTGCGCCGTGCAAGCAAAAGAGGAGTGCGACGTGCACCCTCGCTCGCTCACGAGACATGCTACTGGCATGGCTTTCTCGGGAAGGTTTCCCTCGCGCAGCCGACATCTTGCTTTCACTATGCATTGGCACACGGCGTGTTTCAACGGTACATCCCGTTGGTTAAACCGACATGTCCGACAAGTCGAAGCCATATCGAGTTTCACGGGGGTACCCATCTCGACGCGCGAAGCAAGATTGTCATGTTGCCCGAATTTTGGCGCCGACATTTATGCATGCTGGCACGAGCTACATGTAGCTGATCATCGACTCAGAAGAATAAAGAGATGAGCTCTACATATTTTCGGTACATCAACTTCGCTGTGAAATACATGTAGTTTTTGTTTTTCCAGTGCTTACTGGTAAAAAGAGCTTGCAAAACAACGCGTGTACTAAAGTTATCCAAATTTTTGGCAATGCAGCATTTGTTTCGCACACTGTAACTTATAAGCAGTCACCGAAAATTTTGAGAAAATTTATAGATATAAAAAATTTAAGATAATTTTACTGTGCCTGTTGAAATTCTTTTTCACACGAATGCATCCCATTGGTCCAAATCCCCCCTCGTTAAAGTCGATTGATCAACTTTCGTCCTCTAAAAAGCCAGAAGTGCCTCTCAAGTGTAGCAGGAAACGCCGCAGCTTCTTGCTCCTCTCTCTCTCTCCTTCTCCTCTAAGCCAAGCACCCGACCATGGCGCTGCATGACGAACTCGTGAACTGGCCACTGCTCTTTGGCTGCATCCTCGTGGGCTTCGGCCCGCTGGCCGCGCTCTTCTTCGTGGTCGTGGCAAAGCGCGCGCAGCTGGTGATCCTGGCGCTCAGCGGCGCCTTCGTGTGGCTTGTGGCCATCCTCGTGACGGCGACGCTGTGGCAGATCATCCCTCCCCTCAAGACGTCGCTGTCGGCCACAGTTCCCGTGGGCGTCGTCGTGCAGGAGGCCTTCCGCCTGCTCTTCTTCCACCTCTACACGCGCACGGAGCTGGCCGTTAAGCGAGTGACGACGTCCTCGCACCAGCTGCCGCTCAACGACGTCACGTCCTCGCTCGCGGGTGGCGTGGGCTTCTCCGTCATGCACGCGCTGCTGATGTTCGGCAGCCTCGTGGGTTCGTCCACTGGATCACGCGGCGCCGCCTTCTCGGCTTCGTGCGAGAGCATCCCGCTCGTCTTCTCGGCCGCCATCTCCACGCTGGCACTCACGGCGCTGGACGTGGCGCTTATGGTCGTGGCCTTCGATGGCTATCGCAAGCGATCGGCGTTGGCTGTTGGCGCTGTGTTCGTTATCCACATGGGCGTCGCGCTGTCGGTAGGCTGCCAACTTTTGTCGTCGTTGAGATAAACTTTGTGCTGATCATTTCTGTTGTTTTGCATTGCGATTGTTAGGCACTGGCCAATATGAACACCAACGGCTGCTATATCTCCATCCCCGTACACTACGCTGGCGCAGCGTTAACCTGCGCGGGTGCCACGGCCATCGTTTGGCGCTCCAAGAGACTCGCTATGGATGCCAAATAGACAGAAAGAGCTCCTACATACTTGAGTGTATCGGATAATACGCGTCTACACTTGCCTGAATCAGCAATAGCAGCAGTTTGTCTACCCTTGTTCCTCAAGCCTGTGAGAGTCGCTGGTCGGCTGGCACGTGCTGACGGCAAGCCTCCTTGATGGCCTCCTCGCTCACAGCCCACACCTGCGTCGCCTTGTGCCAGCGGTAGAACTGCTCGATGCCCTGCTCGTACAGCATCTCGTATCCTTGGATGCACAGCGCACCACCAGCACCATGCGCGTGTGCCAGCATCGGTGTGATAGGCGGCATGTAGGCTGCATCGAGCACCACGACCTTGCTGCCGTCCGTGCGCGGAGCCACGAGGTGATCGGGCAACTGGAATCCTGCCTGTGCCGGGACAGTGCCCACCACCACATCCACCTGAGCAAGCGTCTCGGGGGTAAGTTCCGACAACGCATCAGCCTTGAAGCGCGCAGCCACAGCCTGGGCCTTCTCCACCGTGCGGTTGAAGATGAAAAGCTTGCCCACGCCCAACTGACGCATCGCGTACGACGCAGCCATGGAAGTGCCACCAGCGCCAACTACAAGTGCTGTCAACTCATGTGCGGGTTTCCTCACGCTCAGTGTGGCCAGCCGCTTGCTGATGGGGCGCAGGATGCCCAGCCAGTCCGTGTTGTCGCCCTTCCAGTACGGTGCACCATTGCGGTCTTCACGCATGATGGTGTTCACCGCGCCGATGGCCTGGGCAGCTGGGGTCAATTCGTTCAAGTGCTCCATGATGTCCACCTTCAGCGGAATCGTAACGGAGCCGCCACCGAAGCTTGTGTCGGGTGCTCGCATCCGCTTCACGATCTCTTGGACGTCCGTGGTGTCGTGAAGTCCGTAGGTGAAGAGCGACGCCAGCGACGTGGACTCGAACCCGGCGTTGTGCATCGCAGGCGACGGCGATTTCTGGATCGGCGACCCGAACAAGAAGAAGTCGCGCGCTAATGAGCAGCAAACAAACGCAGGCAGAGCAGCAAAGGTGTCGTGAGATAATGCGCGTTAATGGAGCCACAAGTCTACGAATTAGATACCTGGGAGAAGGCCAAGCTGCTTGCGTAACGTCATGATTTCCTCGATAGAGAGCTGTCCGGGCGCTGCAGCCGCAGGCAGAAGCGGGTGTGTCACCGGGGTAAGCTTGCGGTTCAACACGCGGGTCAGCTTGCCGGCCTCCGTGGTGCACAGCGAAATGATCGGCATCTGTTGCTGCCACGCGGTTGCGAAATCTTTGGCAACACGGTCAACCATGAGCGCGTCCGCCGGGGAATAAGCCTTGACAACCACCTTTACAATTTGCACCCTGCCCTGCGAGTAGCATTCACGGAAGATAGCCTTGGTTTCCGCCTCCGACGTCGGCTTCTGCACAGCGTGGAAGGATGAGATAATGGCAGATCGGTGCCGGTGGGTCAGCAAGTGCTCGCGTGCCTTGCGCGACCAGCACGTCTCCATGTCCACGAACTCGCAGCCCAAGCGAACACCCAGCTGAAGCAGCTCGAACATCTTCTGTTCGTGTTCCTCGCCATCAGGGAAGGCACCGCCCTGGCCCTTCGAGCGCACAGTGAAGATGATCGGCAGCGTTGAAAGCGTGCGGAGAAGCGCCACCTGAGCAGCAACAAATGCAGGGTCTTCGGGGTACTTGAGCAGATCCACGCGCAGTTCCAGCGCATCGGCACCCTTGGTGATGTCGCTGATAATCGGGCGAGCGTCGTTCACGTCCGGGAATGTCAGTGACAGGAAAAACGTGTCCGATCGGCACGACGAGCGGTAGTCAAAGCTAGTAGGCAGACCGGGGGTGACAACGGACAGGAAGCGCACGAAGTCGCGGTCAATTCGCGGGTAGTCCACGTCACCAGCGTTCACAACGAATTCAAACGTCGAGGCACGCTGATACAGAGGCTCTCGGCGTGCCCACACATTGGCGTGGCTGTCTCCTAGAGATGGGCGATGCGATTCCTCAACGGTGTCCAGATAAGCGAGAACATCCTTGATCTCGCGATGAACGTGAACCACATGCGGGTACTTCTCGAGAGCGTCCACGATCTCAGGAGTCTCAACGACACCCCCGCCGCACGAAATAATGGTTGCGGGAGGCGGGTTTGCGATCAAGCGCAGCAGTAGGTCCTTCTGCTTCTCGCGAAAGGCCTCCCACGTGTGGTTGTGACGGGCGACAAAGTCCGCAATGGACTCGCCGAATTCCTCCTCCAGCACCTTGTCCGTATCAAGAAGATTCAGCTTCAGTTCAGCAGAGGCGGCCTTCGCCAGGGAGCTCTTGCCAGCGCCACGCATACCGATCACAAACACGCCGGGGATTTCGGATTCGACGTCGCTGTTGCTGTTCTTCTCCTCGACAACAGGAGCCACCTGAAGCCCAAGATGCATCTGGACGTGGTCCCAGAACTCCGGGTACGTTTTGTCTGTGCATTCTTTATCGGTAATGATCACTTTGTCCACCACCGAGCCGAGAACGGCAAAGCTCATGGCAATGCGGTGGTCGTTGTGGCAAGCAATCGACGCCTTCTTCAAGTGATCCGTCTTGCCTGCAGTGCCCTTGACCCAGATACCGTCGGGCAGCTCGCCACACTCCACGCCAATTTTGCGAAGTTCTGTCACCATAACCTCAATGCGGTTGCACTCCTTAACACGCTGGTTAGCAATGCCAGTGATCTTGGTCGTGCCATCTGCAACAGCGGCAAGGGCGACAGCAGTCATGAAAGCATCAGTCATAGTCTCCATGTCGATCTCTACGGCCTTGAGAGGCGCGCCACCCTGCGGGCCAGTCACTGTCGTCGATGTGGCGTCTTGAGTCGTGCTGCACCCCATCGATCGCAGCAGAGTGTGGAAGGCAGCATCTCCCTGTAGACTAGCATTGCCCAGAGCCTCCACCATCACCTGCCCACCCGTAATAGCGGCAAACGCCAGCGGGTAAGTGGCAGAGGACGCGTCGACCTCCACCGACACCTCCTTCGGGTTTTCGTACACGCCACAAGGCACACGATAGCGGTTGGGTGCCAGTGTTTCCACCGCAATACCGAACTGCTGCATGAGCTGCGTGGTCATCAGAATGTACGGCAGCGAGGTGGGTTCCTCCTCTTCAAGCTCCAACACAAGCGGCTCCTTGGCGTACGGCGCGCTGATCAACACAGACGACACGTACTGACTGCTGACCTTGGCAGCTAGACGCACGGTGCCACCGCGCAGTCCAGTGCCGCGGATCGCTATGGGAGGGCAGCCTTCGCTCTCAAGGTACGAGATATCACAACCGTTGCCGCGCAGGGCATCCACCAGCGGTGCAATCGGTCGCTCTTTCATACGGTAATTGCCCGTCACGACCACCGTGCCGTTGTTTTCGCTCGGCACCAGCGCCATAGCACTGGTGAGAAAGCGTGCAGCCGTGCCGGCATTGCTCAGGTAAATCTCCTCACCATCGGTCACGGTAGCAAATTTCCCGGCGGTGCCCTCCACGACGAGCACTGCACCATTGTCCTCCCACGAAAATTTGGCCCCGACCTTCTGCAGCGCGTTCATCATGACCTGCGTATCGTCGGAGTGCAGGAGCCCTGTGATGCGGCAGGGTCCCTTCCCGAGAGCCGCCATAAGCAGCACGCGGTTCGAGATGGACTTGGATCCAGGGACGCGGATAATACCGTTGGCCTTCGAGCCAGGCACCATGCGAACTTGCTTCTCGAGAACGAGCTCAATCTGGTGGTCCTTCACGGCGCGCGCATACGGGTTGGCCAGCACCTTGCCGATCTCCTCCAGTAGCACGATCTTCTTGACGCCCTGGCTATTCTTCTTGTCCACCTCCATCTTGACCAATACGTCTCGTGTCGCCACGTGATCGGGCACACGCACCGGAAGGCCATACGCAGCCAGGCAGCGGCGCAGTCGTCCCACCGTGGCTGAGGTGCAGACGCCCATACCACGCGCGATCTCGGCCTCCTTGATACAGCCCATGGAGACGCACTCTCCGTGCAGGTACTCGGGCTGTACCAGCGCCTCGATGCCGTGGCCAATACTGTGGCCGAAGTTGAGGATGGCGCGCAGTCCCATCTCCTTGGTGTCCTCCGTGACGACTGTAGCCTTAACCTGCACGGTGAGCGCCACGACGCGCTGCACGACGTCCATGTCGGAGAGCGAGAGGATTGTCTCGGCCGAGTTCTCCAGCAGCTCGAAGAGCTCAGCGTTGAAGATGGCGCCAGACTTGATCACCTCACCCATGCCGTTGATCAGTTCGCGCTTGGGCAACGTGTGCAGCACGCTCAGGTCGATATACACGCGCTGAGGCATGTGGAAGGCACCCAGCAGGTTCTTGCCGGCTTCCACGTCGATGCCGGTCTTGCCGCCGATACTCGAGTCCACGCAGGCCAGAAGCGACGTGGGAACCTGCACAAACGGCACGCCGCGCATGTACGTAGAGGCCACGTATCCGGCCAGATCGCCCACGACGCCGCCGCCGACGGCGATGACGCACGTGTCGCGGTGGCAGCGGTTGGGGAAGAGCACTTCGTCCTCGATCTTGGCCTTCATCTCGCGGCACTTGGACGCCTCGCCCGCGGGCACGGCGTGCAGCAACACGCGGCGCGCGGCGTTACCCTGGGCCTGGAGCAGTTCGGCCAGCTGCGCGCGGAGCGGCTCGGCGTAGAGCGGGCCAACGTTGGCATCCGTGAGGATGACGAAGGTGGAGGTGGAAGGCAGGCGCTGCAGTAGGTCCTCGGCCACGAAGCGCGACGGCAGCAGCGAGGAGCCCAGGACGATGTCGTACGAACCGCACGGGACGACCTGCGGCGCGGACATGGTGACGGCGGCGGCTTGAATTGAAATGGCTTGTGGTGGTGCAAACACCTGTGATGCACTTATGTGAGCATCTACGGTAGTTGTAATTAGAACCCAGGGTGTACTAATAATAGGCTCATTTGATTGGGTGGAACAAAATTTGTACCCCAGGAGGTATTATAAGAAGAATGATGATTGGTGAAAAAAAAAGAGATACACTTTTGGACTCCGCCACAAGAAAAAGCCGTACAGCTACGGCTAGCTAACTCACCTGCCCTTGTACATGCATTCGATCTGCTGTGTCTTCAGGCTCTGCTAGAGGAGAAACTCGTTTGAGACCGTAGATAAGCAGGCACCTTCAGCTCCGTTTGTTGGTACACCGTCGTGCAATTGGCTTCCTGCGGTGACGAATTCATCAACGGTCGTCGGGATGTTTAACTGTTGCAGTCACGAGTCCAATAGGCTAGCGTCCATCGCCAAGCCATCCACGCGCACAACATCACTGGTGTCAGCCCTGCAGTCGTTCGCTACTGGCGATTTCGGCCTCAAACGTTACAGCCGGCCAGGGGTCTCCGATCCTGCCAAGAGTCAGGGTTGCATTCGTTAAAGTGTCTCCTCGTCACTAGCCCGAGAGAACCAACGACCTGAGCATGCGCCCAAGCAGTAGCCAGCAGCTCAGTGTGGGCGACTATGTGACTGTCAAGCCCAAGCCCAGCGACAGCGGAGGCATCAAGAAGCTCGGCCGCGTGCAGCGTCTGCGCGCCAGCGGCACCGTCGACGTGTTCTACGCCGACGGGCGCGTGGAGGAGCGTGTCGGTCGCGACCGCCTCGTGCCGCCCAAATCTCCCGACACCAAGACGCCAGCAAGCAGCAAACACGCAGCCCCAAAGACAAGTGCGCGGCCGAACAGGTCGCCGGCCGCCAAACGAGAGAGTGCAAGACCGAGGACCGGCCGACAGATTCCAGACGATGAGAACGAGGAAAAAGCCCCGGCCCCACGCGCTGAAGGCCAGCGAATGTTCGTCGCAACGGCGACGGCGTCTACAGCTGCGCAACGCAGAGCTCGTACGGCGGAAAGCAGGAATACCGCCACATCCAAGAAACGGCAGCCGGCTGAATCCTCTGCACATACGGCCCGAGGGTCGCAGAAGCAGCCAGCAACATCTTCGCGTCGACAACGAGACTTGAGTGACTCAGTCGCCCAGACGCAGAAGCAGGTGACGGAAATCATGGAGGAGATCGCTGCGACAGACGCCGACGCAGTTTCAGTGGTAAGTAGAAGCTAAAGATCTGTCCGGGGTGACTATTAGCTGACCTTACCCCTCTGTTTGTGGGCGTGAACGGGTAGAAAAACTCACTGTCGCTGCTACTCCGAGTGATCCGATCCGCGCCTCAAATTACAGCCGAGTGCATCCACGAGCAGAACGCTGAGGTCCTCCTGCTAGACACAATCCAGTTGCACTCGTCGCATGCAGTGCTGCTGTGCTACGGGTGCGTGCTCATGCGCAAGCTGTGCCATCTAAGCCTCGAGTCTGCGGAGCTGTTTCTGCAGCACGGGATCATCCCCACAGTCGCCCAGGCCCTGCAGAGCTTCCCAGAGGACGCCATCCTGCAGGCGTCGGCATGTGGATGTCTCGCTGTACTTGCCCAAACCAGCGACGTCAGTAAGAATGAAATGCTGGCGATGGACGACCCGAGCGTTCTGGGACTGGTGCTCGCCTCGTTAGAATCCCACCGCGAATACTCGAATCTCACGCGCCAAGTACAGATTTATGCATGTGAAGGTGAGACGTCGACAGCCGGAGATTGGCTTGACAAGTACTTGCTGACTGTGTGACTGTGTCGTTCCTGTGCTTACTTGTCCCAGTTTTGACCGAGTTGAGCGACTACGGTGGACCGTCGACGGTGACCTCCCTGATCGCCCATGATCCTCGGCAAAAGACCGAGTCCCCAATCGAGTTAGCTGTCTCCCTCACGCGGCAAAGTGTGGCTCGTGAAGATAAGAAAGTGACGTGTTCGTTCTGCAGTCTTTTGTTGTGGTACGTGAATGTGTGGGGGTCGTAGTTACGCTGGAGAAGCCTCACCATTGTCCGAAACTGCAGTCTTGCGTCCAATAGTTCCGCAGCGGCTGAGAGTTTGCGGGAGCTTGGTGCCATCGCAGATATTTCTGTCGTCATGGCGAAGTATCCGGTTGACGAAGGTGAAGCTGCGTTCCTCTTGTGAGCTCTGCATGTGATACACTTGAGTACTTACGTCTTATGCTTCCGATGCAGGTATTATCCGCTTCTCCGCTGCAGCACTGCGAGAGATCGCAGAAACAAGTTTGAGCCATTCGCCGTCCAAAACTGTTCATGAGAAGGCTCGAGTCATCTTAGATGAGGATCTGTCTCCTCAACCATCGAGGAGTTCGACACCTGCGTTGTCCACGAGGCGAGAGCGCTCGCCTGGACCTGGCGCGTCAAGTAGCCGCAGCCGCGACACGTCTCCGCGAGCAACTGGCAGGAGAAGCGACACCGGCCGGAAGTCAACTGGTCGTCGACGACCCAAATCTCCTACCACTCGGCCCACTACTTCGTCCGGGGTACCAGTGTCGGGCAGTGAACGTTCATTCGGACAACTGACCCAAGCGCTTGGGGACGCGCCATCCGCATCGTTCTTCACATCTCCTGTAAAACTTTTGGACGACGTGCGGACTGCAACTTCGAGAGCTTCACGACTCCCTCCGCCACGCAGCCGAGACGAACATATTCAAAGAGCAGGCGAGATAAAGCGGCGGAAAAACGGGAATGGACAGCGTGATCGGCTGCTGATGCAAACGTACGGCAGCTCGCCGTTAAGCTCCAAGACCCAACGATCTGATGCGTTCGGGTCACTGGCCGACAGGGAGTTCTCTCGCGACAGCTCGTCCAGTCGGTTCAGCCCATTAAAGAACAACTACCTGGGAACTGAAGACGTGACCTTTGTGATCCCCCCTCCGCTGTCCAGTAGCCAGTCCCAGGATCTACCGATCACGTCGCGGGGCACCAAGACTCCGACCCGGCCACACTCAGCGCGGCTTACGCCTCTCGTGAACGAGCGAGTGAAGATTTCCAGTGCGAAGCCTGCTGGTTCATCCGGGGAAGATGCGTGGCCAATTGAAACTAGTATGAGCACAGGCAGCTTACGCCCGCAGACCGCCGTTGTAGTAACGAAGCTGAGCGATTCGACCAGCGGTTGCGGTCGGCCGAACGACCGAGGGCACCGCAGAAAAGACCGTGAAGATTTGAGAGAACGGGATCGAAATCGAGGCTGGCAGTCTCGCTCGAGTTCTCTTGATGTGGAAGACGATGTAGCAAGTAAAGAACGATACGACGAAGCTGCAAGAGATCCGCCTGCTCGAATCAGCGCGTCCGACATGACGGATATGGATCAATCGATGGCAGAGCTGCGTGAGTTTGCTCAGCAACTGCTGAAGGAGGAAGCGCGGATCTCGTCTCTACTCGCGCAGACTGGCTCCAAGTCTCCTGGCTTGAACCGCATGAGCTTTTCGGACAAGTTGCACAAGATGATTGAGATCGCTGAGTCGTCCATGTATGAGCGGAGTCTCGCCATGGCCTCTCATACTGGAGGTGATTCGACAGCACGCACGTCTCCTAGAGCCGTACCAGGGGCTCGTACGATTGGGCCGTCAAACGAATTGGCTAATGAAGCGACTCGGAAGACGCAGCCAGTAGCTGACTCTAAAACTACAGCTTTCGAAGCTCAGAGTGCTCCGAAAATGCTGTCGTCCGGGTACAAGAAGTCGCGTGCGTCGGCTGTGGGTCAGAAAAAACAACAGAAAGCGCCGGCTAAGCCGGGAGCCGTATCGCCGAGAGGTGATCAAAAGGTGCTATCCAAACTAGATCTAAACGTGCGTACGCCTTCCATCCCGTTCTTGGAGCCACTTCAAATTGAACCCGAACAAGCGCCTGCAAAGCAAGACACGGGGCTGTTTCTGCAGTTGGAGCCTTCGGTGGAGGCTCTTTCAGGTGTAGAAGACTCTCCGCAGCTGAAAGAGGAAAACAAGGACCATCTTTACGAAGAGTCGATCCAAGAGGAGATCCCAGTCGCCATGGAGGTCCCAAGACAGATAGAAGAGAAGGAGGACGAACCAGTTCCGGAGCATATCGATGTGAATCACGAGGAATCCGATTACCACGATCTGGATGCAGTCCCAGCGGCCCCGGTAGTACACGACTTGGTGGAGGCGCCTATTGTGGAAGAGATTGGGGTTTCTTCGCCCTTGAAAGATGAAAACGAGTCCAAGGACTCGACTGATCGCACAGAAGCCGTTCACGATGCGCAAGACGAGGCGTACGAGGAAGACGAGCACATGTTTGAACCGGACGACAGCTTTGTGGAAGTGGCATCAGATAAGGAGAACGTAGAGAATGCGGATGCTGTGATAGATCAAGCTTCCTCGAGTGACGGTGAAGTGAAGAAGACTGAAGCTGAGCCGGTAGCTATGGATTCTCAGTTGGAAGAGCGTGGGGTAGTGGAGGAAACAGGGGATAAGTTGTCTAAGGGGTCTTCGCGCGAAGCCATAAGAAAAAGCGAAGAAGAGATCGATAGCGAACAAAAGGCGATGGAGGTAGAAGGTGACGACTTTGAGTTTGTCGAGTTACCTGAGCCAAGCCACGAGGATCCCCTGATTTCACTCGACTGGCCTATGGCCCGTGACGCCTGCCACGAGATCACTAGTCAAGGAATCGTGGCTGCTTTGGCTGGTATTGACGCGATGGGGGGCGTGTATGTGTTGGTGCCATCATCCGAGTTACTTGGTAACAATGACACGGCTGTTAACACTCCATCTACTACAGAAGCGGGCAGTGAAATAACTGGAGACGTTCCACCCGTCGCAGCTTCCGAGTCTGTGGTGTTAAACGCTCTCCAGAACGTGGTAGACACTCTAACTCCCTCAGCAGTCCTGGCTCAGGATATTCTCTCGATCACCATCGGCCAATTAGCAGCCGACAACTCCCAGTTGCCCGAAGTAGACATGGCCGCCGAAGTTGGTCGCATTGTGGCCTCGAGAATCGCCGAGTCGTTGAGCAACACGGTCGAGCAGCTTCGTGCCCTCCCACTTGATGGCGATGGGGGAGCTGCCTTCGCCCAGAGGTTGAATGAGCTCGTTGCGGTAGCTGTCGAGGCCGTGGCGCAACGAATCCGCGCAGAAAGCGACGCTGTCACTCTCCCAGCTACTGAACAGCTTCCGCCCGTCACAATTCCGCCCCTTGATCTGCTACCTCAATCTGCCGACAACAACTTAGACCCTGGACGGTGGAGTGATTGCACCGATAGTACGAGGACTGATGAAGGTCACGTGTCCGTGCAAATGGCCAAAGCCATCCAAGACAGCGTCAACGGGATTATCGCGCTGTCACTGGTCAGTATGGTGCAGCAGTTTGAGCTCTCGACACAGCAGGACCAAGGGCCGGAGGCGGGCGAAGAAGCAGATCCGACCAAGCAGACGGGGGATCAGAAAGAGATGAGTGGAAACGACGACGTTCTGTCGCCGAAAGCCTCTGTTGCTGTGGGGAACTACGTGAATGGCATGATCGCTCTATCGGTGCAGAGCTCAGTGGAGCGCGCACTGGAGAACAGGAATCACGCGGCTGCATTGAGCGAATTGACGGTGATGTCTGTGAACTTGCAGGATTTGCCTCGATTCCAGTATGTTGCGCCTGAATCGGAAAGGGCGAAGTCCGACACGAAGCAAAGTCGTCAGTCGGACGCTGAATTGGTTGATTCTGGCCGTTCGGAGAACAATGACGAGGAGGAGTTGCCCGTGCAGACGATCATCGCTATCAGTCGGAACATTGACGGCATGATCGCGCTGTCACTTGAGAAAACGGTGAAGCAGCTGTGTTCGACTCAACCCGAGTCGGTCAACGACTGCTATGAGGATTCAGGCGATCCGTCACAGTTTGCTTCGACCAGCGAAGAGATTGCAATGGTCTCAGAGCCTGTCGTGCCGGATGATGTTTCGGCCGCAATCCGACGCAACATCTCTGCAATTGTGGCCGTATCCCTGGAGACAGTGTTGCAGAGCTTGCACAAGGCTGACGAGAAGCTGGAAGATCGTCACGCGAGAGCAGACGAAGGTCAGGCTCCTGCACTTCCGACGGAGCCGCGCGAGACTGTCCCGCCAGCGTTCGATGTTGAAGACCAGGAGCGTCCTGACATGGACAGTTCGGCTGCCACAAAGAGGGCGCCTGAGCAGGACGTTTGGGGCCGAGATAACGGCGCACCGGAGCTTCAAGAGTTGCCTGTGGCGATGGCTATTTCGATTCAGCGAAGTGTGAACGCAATTTTGATGCAGGCGCTCGAGAATGTCATCACCGATTTGTCGCGGGAGTCGGACGTGCAGGGCGAGGAAGAACCGGCGACTCGTCCAGCGAGAACTGACGCGTACTACGACCAGTATAACGTGGATTCCGTTCCGTACGACCATGCTGCAGCAATGACGGCGATCGAGACTTTCGATCAGCTGCATCTTCCGGAGGATGACGACAACCAAGTGTCTGACAGGGACAGCGAGGGGGTCTCGATTCAAATGGCAATTGCAGTACGATGGACGGTTAGCGGTATGATTGCTTTGGCGGTGGAGAACGCGGTGACTGTCATTATGCCTAACAGTTCACCGGAGGGCTCTGTGGAGACGTCACCTGAAGAACTGGGAACTGTGAGTGAGCAGAAAGAGGTTGAAGGTCCCTCAGAAGACGGTATTGCGCAGGAGATTTCGAGTAGCATGGCAACTGCTATTAGGCAGACTGTGGATGGGATCATTGAGCGCACGACGGGTAATGTTATAGCTCAAATTGGCTCTCAAGCCGCGAAAGAACTGGTTTCTCAGATGGTGGAGAGCACGGCACTGTCAATGGAAGCGACACAAGAAGACCCAATAGCTGCAGTGCCGAATGATGAGGAACCCACTACTCTTCCCGTACAGATGTCGTTGGCAATTCGGCAAGCCGTGAATGGATTGATTGGGGTATCGCTTCAATCCGCAATAGTGGAAGTTATGGGGAAACCTCCAGCACACTTGCCGTCCGAAGCTCCTGTCGATGGCTTCAATAGCGAATCCGTAATGGGGAGTGACGTGGTCGAGGCAGCACATGCTCCGAATGAACTTCCCCCTTGCAGTCCTCTGTCCATTCCACCGTTGAATCTACCTTTTGCACATGCCCACGGTCAGACATCCCCTGAGCACCTTGAACCCGGCGACCAGATCGATGGAGAAGACAGCGAAGGCGTATCTGTAATGGCTGCGATAGCAGTTAGCCGGACAGTGACTGCCGTTATTGCTGCCGGTGTGGAGAAAATACTTGACACCATGGTTAGTATGGGCACTTCGCTTGCAGCTGGGCAGGATGTCAGTGCAGTGACGATCCGAGGCCCCCTAATTGGTGAATTAGGTGATGATTCTACCCCTGCAAAGGCAACTGAAAGCGACGAAGACGCCGACAAACTGGAGCAATTCAGGGATGAACCTGCGAATTATCCGACCATTGGTGACGTTATGGCGGAGGATGACTATGAGGAAGGCTTGGCCCCAGCCATGTCTGTTGCAGTTGCTCTCTCTGTCAAGTCGATGCTGATGGAGGCGGTTGAAAAGGTTTCACAACGAGTTGATCTACCCCGCGAATACAAGAACGACACCCAATTTGTCAAAGAGGAAGTGCTGGGGACTACGTTACTGGAGGAAGCCACAGATCAAGCGGAGTCAGTTTTAAGAGACAGTGGCGCGATACAAGCAGCACTTGCGACTGTTGTGGATACAATGACTGCAACAGCCCTAGCTTCTATCACGCGAATACTCGAGGCTCAGTATGACAGTAAAGATGTGCCAGCAACAAAACCGTCAGAACACAGCATCTTACAGTCCTCCGAGGTGGCTGCGGTTGCTGATGACCTGGTGCGTGCGGTGGAATCTGCTGTGCGTGCAGTAGCGGGGAAGGAACAGGCCGTTGGCGAGCCGAGTGTGACGGCGGAAGAGGAGGAGTCGGCGACACCGGTGACATTGACCGAGCAGCCGGCGCCGTCGTCTCCAAGCGAGGACACCAGCGCTGTTGAGGTTGCCGCTGCCAGTGTGGCTGTCGTGGCCGCGCTTGCCGAGACGGTGGACGCCGTGGAGGCCGAGTCGGAGTACGCGGATGACGAGTTCGGAGAGGAGGTGGCCACGGGGTCCGTTCCGGATGTGGTGGCCGAGGAACCGATCGAAGTGGCAGCGACCGTGACTCAGGTGGTGGACGCCGTGTCGGAGGCCGCGTCCGAGGCCGAGGTGGCTGCGGCTGCTGATGACCTGGTGCGTGCGGTGGAATCTGCTGTGCGTGCAGTAGCGGGGAAGGAACAGGCCGTTGGCGAGCCGAGTGTGACGGCGGAAGAGGAGGAGTCGGCGACACCGGTGACATTGACCGAGCAGCCGGCGCCGTCGTCTCCAAGCGAGGACACCAGCGCTGTTGAGGTTGCCGCTGCCAGTGTGGCTGTCGTGGCCGCGCTTGCCGAGACGGTGGACGCCGTGGAGGCGACGTCGGAGACCGAGATGGCCGACGAGGAGCAGACGGAGGCAACGGAGACTGCAGATGCGGTCGAGGTGACAGCTGCCGCCGAAGCGCTCGTGTCCGCCGTAGAATCCGCCGTGGAGGCTGCTGTGGAGCAGGACGCTGCTGCTGCGGTTGAGGAGGAAGCCGCGGTCGAAGTGGCGGTCGAAGTGG
>KQ473304.1:30832-48852 GCA_001314345.1 Phytophthora multivora | reverse complement strand
GCGGTCGAAGTGGCGGTCGAAGTGGAGGCGACGTCGGAGACCGAGATGGCCGACGAGGAGCAGACGGAGGCAACGGAGACTGCAGATGCGGTCGAGGTGACGGCCACTGTATTAACTGTGAATTCAGAAGTCCTGGTTGGAGCTACGTTGGCTTCCGATCCGCCTGAACAGACACATGCAGCAATTGGGGTCGCTGATATTGATGAAGTTCATGAAGCAGAGGCTGTCACGGAGTTGAATGGAGGTGTCAGTGATGATGGGGAGGTTACTGGAAAGACCGACGAGCCTGTACCGAATGCTGTTGCCGAATCGGACGAAATGGAGCTGGAGGCTGTGATTGAAGCTACTGCACAGGAACTCGTCAATGCGGTCGAAGTGAAAGCAACTTCTCCTCGTGTGGTATCTACTGCCGCTGTGACTAGTGCCGTCATCGGCACACTGCTGGGTCTTATCGATACCGTCGAGCTTGAACTGGAGGACACGGGCGAGTGGGATACGGCTGCATGCATCGCTCCAGCTCTAGGAGACGCAATCAAAAAGTCCACGAGCGCGGAGGAGGGTGCACTAGAGGATACGACCATCATACCACGTAAGCAAGACATTACCGCTGTGAGCTACAACAAAAGTGACGTGCTACATGTACCCGAATCTGGGGATGACGACGTCCGAGACGCTGACTTCGTCGAGCTAGTCGAACTTCCTGAACCAAGTCCAGCCGAGCTGTCTGCAGCGGCCATCGGTACGGCTGTTGTGGGAGCGCTTCTCGACGTCGTCGACGCTATTGACACTGATATTTAATGTGGGAGTACAAGAGTATTTTAAAATACCTGGTTAGCAGCAGTATGAGCTCATTTTCGGCCTTTACTGCTCCTTGGAGGCTTCGGCCACCCCCATAACGGCGTCTACGAGATCGGGGAAGGCATCTTCGTCCGGCAGTGGGTACGGCTGGAGGTTGTCCCAGTTGCCAGTCTCCAGCACGGCCTGCAGACCCTGTACAGACGTCTGCAGACAGTATTTTTGGCCGGCCATGGCCTCGGCCAGCTCCGTCTGGTGGTTGTCCATGAGCGTCGTGTTGACCACGACCACGAGCTTCTTCTTGAGCGCCAGGCTGTCCATGATGGAGCCGGCACCAGCGTGGCTGATGACCAGGTCGGCCCGGGCCACGTCGCTCTTGTATTGCGGGTCGTGGCGGTAGAAGCTCAGCTCCAGGCCCGGGAATGACGCGCGCGGCAGGCGTTCGCCGTGGCCGATCTGCATACGCAGGGACGTGAAACCACGCGCCGCCAACGCAGATAGACACTCGTCCGTGTCCAGTGCCTCAATTAGCGCGTCGAACTTGGTAGTCCCCACCGTCACGAAGGCATTCATGGTTTTACTCATCTTATGGAGTGTTCCCTAAGCCATTCCATGAGCATCATTGTAAATACAAGTGTATGGCTGTTGCTGGCTTCTCCATAAATTATGGTAAGTTACGGCTATGGGCTTTCGTGGTAATTTCATGTTCCCCTTTAATAACCCCTAATGGTAGGTAAACAATGGTTTCGATACTGGATGCTTATCGATAGGATAGCCAATATGCGTTTTGGGAGGATATTCTTTTTCCGTTGGCGAATGCAGCAAATAGTATTTGAAATACATGTACTTTTAAGTACAGGTCACTTTAGTGCAGCAATACGATACAGCTCCGCTATCGGCCTTCCAAAATGTTGCTGCAATCCATTTACGATTGATTAATCGAGTATTTCGTGGGGAATACAGTACCAACGCATCTTGTATGAGGAGCACCGCCACATTTGTCGAGTCGCCTCGGCAAAACGGGACTGTTGATACATGTAGAACCTCACAGACTGGCATTGCACGTCTTTCGAGCTCTTGTAGCTGAATGGATTGAATGAATATTTCCGACCACCACGCTAGCCGCTTGCTTTGCTCTTCTCTGGGGGCCATTCCATTCTCGTTTTGACCAGATCGGAGCGATGGAGGTGTTATCTGGAACACTGGTTGGCAGATAATATGCGTTTGTTGTGCGCTATCGGAAGTGATCACCCGCTCGAAACGGATACCATCGAGCCAGGGATTCCATCTGACCTGGACACCCCAAGCTTGCAAGAAACGGCACTCTACTAGCAGTGGCAGAGAAGAAGAGCAGGAGCGACACGAGAAGGCGGAGTATGAGTCCGCCGGATCAAGCACCACTGAGTGTTTCTTGAGTGTTTCATTTAGTTAAATTCTACCGACGAGGAATGTCCTTCGGTGGCGAGGAGATTCCAGCCTTCTGCAGTAACCTCGCATTGAGCTCTGCTTCCAGCAGGTTCATCCCATACTTGTCCTCCTCGGCCCTGCGCAACGCGTCCTCGCTCATTTGCAGGCGCACCATCTTTTGGTGCTCGCGATCCCGCTGGTGCACCCTTTCCTTCGCCTCGCCTTGTTCTCTGTGCCATATCTGTAACTCGGCCTTGAACTTGCTAGCGTAGGCAGCCTCCTCCTGCTCCAGCAACAATCGCCGGGACTTCTTCTCTTCCTTCTGCAGCGTCAACGCTCGCACCTGGGCATCTGCAGCATCACGCTTTTTGCGTTCCTTTTGCTCCAGCAACTCGGTCTCTCTCGCTCGCACAGCTGCTTGTACCACGTGCGCACGCTGTTGGTCCTCGCGTGCCTTCTCCTCGGCGCTTTTCACATTGAGTAGCGCCAGCTTCACCTTCTGACTCTGCTTCACGAGTATTGCGTCGAGCTCCGCGCGGCGCACGGCCTCCTGCATCTCGAGCTTCTTCTCGTAGGCATTTTGCAACTCGAGGTCTTGTTGCTGGTCGCGTAGCAAAGCTTGGCGTTTAAGCTCTAGTTGCTGGGCGTTCGCCTGCTTGACCCGAGCGACCTCCTCCATATCGGCAGCCTTGCGCTCAGCCTTGCGACGCTTGTCTTCCTCATCAAGGAGGTGGAACCTCTCCAGCGTGCGACGCTCGTTGCGCTCCTTGGCTTCTTGGGCTGCGCGCAGTGCCTCAGCCTGTGCACGGAGATCCTGTTGCCGCTGTTGGGCCTCCAGCATCATCTTGTCCTGGCGCTGCTTCAACTTGGCCTTCTCCTGTTCGCGCCACACGGCTTGTTGGGTTGCTTGGGCTTTGGCGTAGGCATCAGCCACTGCCCGCTCGTCCATACGCTTGCGCTGCTTGTCGGCATCTTGTTGTGCCAGCTGCCCTCGGTACTCGGCTGCAGCAGCCAGCCGCCGTCGCTCCGCTTCCTCCTTGGCCTGCTGCACCTCAGCCACCTCCTGGTCAAAGATCTGCAGCGCCCGATGATTAGTAGTTCTAGACTGACAAATGATGCAAAATGGTGCGAGACGCTTACCGGCACCCAGAGATTTGGCCGCTGCTTGCGCGGTGGACGGCGCACGGAGCCGAAGCGCTCTTCATCGTAGCCGTCATCGGCACTGAGCGGCGTCAACGGCTCGTCCCCGTGGCTGCTGGAATTTGCCACTGACGGCTTGCAATTGTTGCTGCCTTTGGTCTCAAACGCGGAGCGCGCTTTCGACGGCACTAGCCGCTCTCGGTGTGCAACTCGTGCAAGCTCTTCGCCGACGTGGCGCAGTATGAGACGCCGGCCGGTGTGTTGAGGCTGGCAACGAGCTTTAACCTCCTGGACGTGTGCGCGGGCCCTGGCGTCAAGTTCATACTGTGCCTCGAGCGCCGCCGCTCGCTGCTGCCTGGCGGCGCGGCTCTTCTCGACGAGCGTTTGCTGCGCCGGCGTGAGCATCAGGTTGCCATTGACCACCATTGCAACTGCGATTCAACGCTGTGAACCAGCATAGCTGTCAGCTTCAACGCGGTTCCCTATAAAAAGCGCGAAGATACAAGTGCTAATTTTGACGGTGAGGCGGAAGCCCAGCAGGGAGCATTAACAGCAAGCAAGTGGCGAGTCATGAACTCTACATAAGGATACATGTAGCTGGTGCCGGCGGACCCCACAAGTTGTAGGCTACTTCGGCGTCTGTGTCCAGAACAAGCAGTCCAGTACCGCCGGGAAGACGCCGCGGGGTCTTTGGCGCCGTCTGCACGGATGGCAAGCGAGCGCCGAGCGATCGATTTCTCACCAGTGTGTCTAGGAAAATAAATCGATTGCTGGAGTGGTTACATGTACTAGAGAGGGTGAGGTGACACCGTCTTCGACGGTTTAACGCAGCGCGGCATCAACGTCTGCGAGTTTTCAGGCCGGTTGACGCGCAACGTTGCAAGCTGCTGGCTGGACTGAAGTGGCGAAGCACGCGCCGCACTTACTTCGGGCCGGTGCCGCGCTCCCTCCGTGACGGCATCTCTTAAGTCGACAGCGACGAGCGGCAGGCTGTGCTGCAGTGCAGCAGAAGGAGTCGGCGGACGGCAACCACTACAACTTGATCGGAGCCCGTCAAACGATGCAGCGACGTGGAACCCGGCTTTGTCTCAGGAGAGTCCGGCTCGTATTGGATCTCGCAGGTGGATACTGAAGGTACCATCAAACTTATCTAGAGTGAATATCGGATGGTCATAGAAGCGGCTTCCCGCTTTTATGCATAAACATAATTGACAGGGTATGTATTAACAAAGGTTCATGACTCGCCCTGCGCATCGAATGTTCGATAGGGGGCGACGCGACGATGTCACCTGGCCTCGGCTCGTCCACCCCCAACGAGCTCAAGTGAGCTTTGGCAAAGCGCAGACCAAGTCCCCTTTGCGCTGCAACCGAGGGTCTCGACTCGATACTCGAGTCTACGGTATACCGGTACAGTAATACTGTACAGGGTACATTGTTTGCCCATTGCCATCGTTACAGAACCGTTTTGCTGAGAGTACAAAATTTGTACTACACAAATGGCTTGCTGGCAAATTACTGTACCAGCGGTTGAGCTCGCTCGGCAAGTAAGGCTTGCAGCAAATCGAGCCGAGGGGCAGCTTGCGCTTCGTCCGATCGCTCCAGCTCGCCTCGTCCCGTTTAACGCTGCGTTATCAGACTTGCGTTACTCGAAATTGCTTTCAGCTCGAAGTGACCGTACCGTACTGTGCTGACACTGGTGTGGCTCAGCCAGTGGCGAGAAGCTCATCGCTGCTATCCCGGTACTTTACGACCGCTGAAACGCGCTGCTTCGTTTTGTCGTGTAACACGTTTGCTGCTGGCAGATCCCCGGCGGTGCTGCAGAGGCGGGTGCAATAGCGAGTCGGTTACTGAGCCAGTGTGCGCCGCCCGCCTCACGTTGCTCGGCATTCCTACACCACCAAACTTTCTTGGCATTTCTCTTCGTTGCGAAGTGGCAAAGTATTATAACGTCTTGCAAATTTCGGATTCTCCTTTTGGAGTGCGCATCCGTGGCCCACTTTGTCTGGTACACTGTACGTGTAGCCTATCAGCGAAATGCTGCATCTCAGATGGTTGCAAACCTACGCCGGCCGCAGATAGCAACGCAAACCCACAGCAAACCTCGTGGCAAACAATCTTGCCGGAAGTTACATGCACCTGGTTGACCATACGCCCAGCCACATGTACTACGGCAGTTAACTAATGCAGGTTGAAGCTGCTGTGCAGCATTGCAGCGTTTGTTCGGATCCGTGACCTAACAATTCTACCTTAGCATAAGCTTACCAGCAATCACGCAGGGCGCGTACTGGTACACTGTGTTGCGCGCTGTACATGTAGCTCGGATCGGTTGGCGTTGGTCTCGGCTCAGCGGGATAGCCCGCGGCTGCTGCTTGTTGCCATCTCGCTTCGTTTCCGCAGCAGAATGTACATTGCAGCAGGAAAGAAAAAGCCTGTAACGCCGCCGCCTCCGCCATCGTCCTTGCGGTCAGAAATTGCAGCACGAACCCGTAGCGTACATGTAGCCGGCCGAGCCCAGGATCGCCTTGTAAAACGGAGACCTCTACGCCGGTCGCGACTCGCGCTGCCGACGTACCCCTCACTCGAATTGCACCCGACAACCAATCACTTCCGATAAAAAAGATCCGGATCGTGTCGCATACGGTGTGGTGCACCCGAGGTGGCAATAAAACCTCGGGTTTGTTTCTCTTGTCGAAATAGGCGCCATGCTGCGCTTTGTATGCGGCAGACGAGCCAGCGTGAAGTAACGAGTCGGTTCGGGTCGAAAAACCTCGAGCCGGCAATTCTTTTGGATCCGGTCGCTGATTGGCCAAATGGTATCGTGGCATCCAATCAGCGCGCGGCTCGAGAGTAGAGAGCAGGGCGAGCCAAGGGCAACCACAGCGGGCGAGCCAGGAGGAGGAGAGCATTTTGCCGTCGTGTGGACGGGCGGTACTCAAACTCGGGGCTCGCATTTTCATTCTGCAATTTCCCGACTGTCACCGACGCCCGCGCTTCGCAGTCGTCCGTTTCCAAGTCGAGAGACCAGCCAGAGCGTCTTCGATCAACTAACTGACCCAAGTCTTTTCCGTCGACGAAGCCTCAGGCTCCGCACCAGACACACCTCAAATGGCTGGTGCAGCAGGTAACTCGTACATGTCCATGGCGACCCCCAACGACGTCAAGAACTACACGAACGACGTGGGCCAGATCCAGTGGGCGCAGGTCCCGCTGAACGCGGCGCTCGACAAGCTCAAGACGTCCCGTGAAGGTCTGACGTCCGATGAGGCCGAGAAGCGTCTGGCCGAGTACGGCCCCAACAAGCTGCCGGAGGAGAAGATCAACAAGCTGACGCTGTTCCTGGGCTTCATGTGGAACCCGCTGTCGTGGGCCATGGAAGTGGCCGCTATTCTGTCGATCGTGCTGCTGGACTACGCCGATTTCGCGCTGATCCTGTTCCTGCTGCTGCTGAACGCGTGCATCGGGTACTTCGAGGAGGTGCAGGCCGGCGACGCCGTGTCGGCTCTGATGGGCCAGCTGGCGCCTGAGGCGAAGGTGTTCCGTGACGGAGAGATTAAGAACACCCCGGCGGACCTGCTGGTCCCCGGCGACGTGCTTCGCGTGCGTCTGGGTGACGTGATCCCGGCCGACCTCAAGTTCCTTGAGGGCGACGCTATCAAGGTTGACCAGTCGTCGCTGACGGGTGAGTCGCTGCCGGTGACGAAGAACGAGGGTGACGAGGGCTACTCTGGCTCCGTTGTGAAGCAGGGTGAGATCGAGGCCGTCGTGACCAGCACGGGTATCAACACGTTCCTGGGCCGCGCCGCTGAGAAGATCGCGTCCGCCGACGCGCACGGCCGTCTGCAGATGGTGCTGACTACGGTGGGCAACTTCTGCATGGTGTCGATCCTGTTCTGGTGCGTGGTGGAGCTGCTGGTGCAGATGGCCGGCCGTTCGTCGCAGAACCCGTGCGTCATCGTGACGGACGGTTGTCTGGGCGTGGCCAACATCCTGGTGCTGATCGTTGGTGGTATCCCCGTGGCCATGCCGACTGTGCTGTCGGTGACGCTGGCTATTGGTTCGTCGGCTCTGGCGAAGGAGAACGCCATTGTGACGCGTCTGACGTGCATTGAGGAGATGGCTTCGATGGAGGTGCTGTGCTCGGACAAGACGGGCACGCTGACGCTGAACCAGCTTTCCGTGGACATGGACAACCTGATCCCGTACAACAACTTCACGGCTGACGACATCCTGAAGTTCGGCGCTCTGTCGGCCCGTACGGAGAACAACGAGGCCATTGACGTTGTGTGCCACAACACGTACCCGGGCAAGGACACGATGTGGGATGAGTACACGCTGCTGCACTACACTCCGTTCGACCCTACGACGAAGCGCACGATTGCCAAGCTGAAGGACAACAAGACGGGCGAGATCTTCCGTGCCGTGAAGGGTGCCCCGCAGGTGGTGCTTGACATGGACGTGAACGCGGACACTCTTCGCGTGGAGGTGGAGGACCGTATCAACGAGTTCGCTTCGCGCGGCTACCGTGGCCTTGGTGTGGGTGTGTCTCGCAGCGGTGATGTTCCGGTGGAGGAGTGCGAGTGGCAGATGATTGGTCTGCTGCCGCTGTTCGACCCTCCTCGTCACGACACGGCCGACACGGTGAAGAAGGCCATTGCTCTGGGTATTGCGGTGAAGATGGTGACGGGTGACCAGAAGGCTATCGCCGTGGAGACGTGCCGTCAACTGGGAATGCCGACAAACATCCTTGACACTTCTTTCTTCAACACTGCTCCTCCTCCTGGACTGAACCTGGCTCAGATGATCTACGACACGGATGGCTTTGCTCAGGTGTTCCCGGAGCACAAGTTCGAGATCGTGAAGCACCTGCAGTCGCTTGACAAGGTGGTTGGCATGACTGGTGACGGTGTGAACGACGCTCCTGCTCTGGCTCAGGCCGACATTGGTATTGCTGTGGATGATGCGACGGACGCTGCGCGTGCTGCCGCAGACATCGTGCTTGTTTCCCCTGGTCTGAGTGTGATCATCACGGCCATTCGCATGAGTCGTGAGATCTTCCTGCGTATGAAGAACTACGCCATGTACTCGATCGCCATGACGGTGCGTATCGTGTTCACGTTCGGTATCCTGACGGTGGCGTGGAACTGGTACTTCCCTCCGATTCTTGTTGTGATCCTGGCCATCCTGAACGACGGTACGATCCTGACGATCTCGAAGGACAACGTGGTTGCTTCGCCGCACCCTGACTCGTGGAAGCTGAAGGAGGTGTTCATTTCGTCGATCACGTTCGGTCTGTGGTTGACTCTGTCTACGATTGTGCTGTTCGGTGTCGTCAACAACTCGAGCGGTTTCGAGAGCACGGGTGTCGAGAACCTGTGCACGGGCTGCATGAAGGACGAATGCCACGACTTCTTCCAGGACCAGTACCAGACTTGTGTGATGGACAACAACGCGACTGGCTGTGGTGAGATGACGGGCTCCGTGCCGCAGGCCGCTAGCGTGTCGGACGTTGGTTCTTTCCGTGAGAGCGCCATCAACGCGTACTGGACCCAGTACCAGGAGAAGTACGACTCGCGCTCGAAGCTGTTCGAGGACCTTGCGGATGTGCACCTCAACTGGCTGCCGAACGACGCGAAGCCGTCGGCTGAGGTTGCGTACGACCAGTACGTGTACGAGTACACTCTGGGTGTTGGCGGCGCTGCTTACGAGGGCGACTACGACGTGTTCCAGGCTGCTCAGCTGGGCAAGGGTGTGACCTTCATCGGCAAGGACGAGGTGCCCATCACGAACGAAGTTGGTTTCTGTGACTACGTGTGGGGCTTCAGCAACTGGAACTCTACGTGGACGCGCGACAACGAGATGATCGGCCCTGGCATCCAGCGCAAGGAGGGTGTGCTTCGTTCGCTGGTGTACCTGCAGGTGTCCATCTCTGGTCAGGCTCTGATCTTCGTGACGCGTACGGCTGGCAGCAACAACTGGTTCTTCGCCGAGAAGCCGTGCAACCTGCTGCTGATCGCCTTCGTGTTCGCGCAGATTGTGGCCTCTGTGATCGGCTGGATCGGTTTCGGCGGCTACCCGACGGACCGTATTGCCGTGATCGGCTGCGGTGGCGGCTACACGCTGATTGCGTGGCTGTGGGCCATCGTGTGGCAGTTCCCGCTTGACGTGATCAAGTTCGCTGTGAACTACGTGCTGACGAAGAACACGTACGCGAGCAAGGCGTTCACGGAGCGCATCAACGCGGGCCACCCGACGATGACGCACTCTGTGGTGACGAGCACGCAGCGCTCGATCCGCGCCAGCCGCACCGTGTAAGCGGGCTTTGGCTGCGAATCTTGTGCAGAAGCAGAGGTTTGCTATTGCGCTGCAGGAGCCGATGGAAGGCGTCCTGGCGCTTGAGCAACCACGGGCACTTTTGCTGTCGAGTTTGATGGGGAGCTGTCTCGCGCAATGGGTGCGCGCAGTCTCCAGTGTACTCGGTTGCATGTGCTTGCTGTAGTATTACTTAGTATTGTGGGATTGATAATATACTTCTGTTTCCTACAAAGTTCTTGTGAAAAGCCTTTTTGAAGAAGAAGTTCCTCTTTATCTTTAAAGTGAATTTTTTTTCAGTCTGTGAAAATGTAATCGCCAAGTAGTTACATGTACGGATAATAACAGGATCCATGGCGAACTTGGTACACATTTTTTTCAAACAAAAGAGCAGCCTCTAGTAGAGGCCCTCTACGGCGGGACATTCCGCGCCAACGTCGCAGTGCAAAATTCGTTATGCCTGGCATGCATACACATACATGTACTTCAGTTGTGTACAGCGTTTAAAAGTGACGAAAGGAGCTTTGAAGATGTTGCAGCGCACCAGTTTTGCAGTCAGGCACAGCTCGGGCCTGACACGCGCAAGGGAAGCATGCAAGAGGGTGTAGTCACAGAACTACATGTACTGTATTATGTAGTAAAGACATCCACTCATCGAAGTGCAACGCACCGAAAGTGGCCTGCTCCATCCTGACGTCCCATGGACCCTGGCTACTGACGCACTGCAGACAGAACTGTTTAGCACCACCGGCAAGGAGCACCGTGGCAATGCCGCACTGCGCAACAGTTGCCGTCGAGTATGGAAGCGATTGATTTCTCACCAGCGTGCCCCAAGCGATCAGGACAACAACCGAGTGTAGTGAAAGCCACGGTACGGTGCTTCAGCGCGCGAGGCTGATGTAAGGCTGGCACGCGCATTCTTGAAAAAAACGCACTCGCGGGTAGAAGGTTGGCGCTGGCAGCAGTGGCGTACATATATCATGCTAACTAGTACTTCAGACCAGCACGGAGCTGCCTTCATGGTCACTCGGGCCAGTCCGCCGGTCCAGCTCCGCGTTCACCAGGTAGGACTCCCCCACCTGGAGCTCACAACCGCTGGAGCTCACCACCGCGTAGACTTGGACCGACTCGTGCACTGCAATTAGTACCCGCTCTATATGCTTTCTAACAGTATGTATGTACGGATATGGCATCATTTTATTATTGGCATGCATCTGCCTGCGTTTGTACTGCGCGCAAAAGAGGGGTTTATCCGGTTTCGCAGGCAAGCGCCTGTCAATTGTTCACTCCCGCTGAGTGACTCGCAGCAACGCGACGACAATTGCTCAGTTGGCTCGTCACGCCGCCGACGAGCTCAAACGCTTTGGCAAAGCCCGGACGAGCTCCCGAGCCTCGGGCCGAGGACTGATCTGCGGCATTGTTTGCGAGCAAGCGCTTCAATTCCGGTTGTTTGGACCGAGAACTTGCAGTTCCATCCCATCGCCGTCCATCGCGTTGCAAACCTGCAAACACGATGGACGTTGCAGCTTGCAGCACATCCAAGCCATGGCACAATTGCCTTCATCTCGCGGCTTCACTGAGGCCGTCAGCTCGTGTGTCAACTCGCCTCGTCCTGTAGGATACATCACTACATGTACCGGACGGCACCTCTTACGACCGCTGGAACAAACAATCTGAACGCGCACTTGTAGTGAAGCGCTGAGCGCGTTGTACGCAGATCGCCAGTGTAGTGCCGCAGAGACTTGAAAGGCGAACGTTGGCGAGCTGCACCATCGGAAACACCATCGCAGGAACAGAGTCTAGTTGCGATCTTGCCGCCCGCCTCATATTTGCTGGGTAGGATAGTACCTTCAGAGTACAGCATGCACATGTAAGCTTAGCCCGCTTTCAGTTGCTCAGCGAACGAACCGGTGCCTTGTGCGACACAAACTTCGAGGAAACAAACGCGGAGCAACGACCACAACAGTTTCTCATGCAGAAGCAGGGTACGCATCGTGTTCCCCTACAACGGCTATCCGCCACCACGCTGAATTAGCCAACGGGCTGCACATGGCCAAAACCGAGCCGATACCTGTATGTCGCTGCGGAACGGCGGCACCGGGTCCTAGCTTCTCCTACTCAAGATACACTATCATACCACAGGATAATTTTACCCGCAGCACTGTGATGACTCAGCTCAGCACTGCTAAGCTCAGCGCTGCTGAGCACAGCAGTGTTTGCCCCAGTACATGTAGTTCGGCTCCGTGCAGGTGTACCTAGCAGGGGTGCAGGGCGTGCAAGCCGTATTGCGCGCTGTACATGTAGCTCGGATCGGTTGGCGTTGGTCTCGGCTCAGCGGGATAGCCCGCGGCTGCTGCTTGTTGCCATCTCGCTTCGTTTCCGCAGCAGAATGTACATTGCAGCAGGAAAGAAAAAGCCTGTAACGCCGCCGCCTCCGCCATCGTCCTTGCGGTCAGAAATTGCAGCACGAACCCGTAGCGTACATGTAGCCGGCCGAGCCCAGGATCGCCTTGTAAAACGGAGACCTCTACGCCGGTCGCGACTCGCGCTGCCGACGTACCCCTCACTCGAATTGCACCCGACAACCAATCACTTCCGATAAAAAAGATCCGGATCGTGTCGCATACGGTGTGGTGCACCCGAGGTGGCAATAAAACCTCGGGTTTGTTTCTCTTGTCGAAATAGGCGCCATGCTGCGCTTTGTATGCGGCAGACGAGCCAGCGTGAAGTAACGAGTCGGTTCGGGTCGAAAAACCTCGAGCCGGCAATTCTTTTGGATCCGGTCGCTGATTGGCCAAATGGTATCGTGGCATCCAATCAGCGCGCGGCTCGAGAGTAGAGAGCAGGGCGAGCCAAGGGCAACCACAGCGGGCGAGCCAGGAGGAGGAGAGCATTTTGCCGTCGTGTGGACGGGCGGTACTCAAACTCGGGGCTCGCATTTTCATTCTGCAATTTCCCGACTGTCACCGACGCCCGCGCTTCGCAGTCGTCCGTTTCCAAGTCGAGAGACCAGCCAGAGCGTCTTCGATCAACTAACTGACCCAAGTCTTTTCCGTCGACGAAGCCTCAGGCTCCGCACCAGACACACCTCAAATGGCTGGTGCAGCAGGTAACTCGTACATGTCCATGGCGACCCCCAACGACGTCAAGAACTACACGAACGACGTGGGCCAGATCCAGTGGGCGCAGGTCCCGCTGAACGCGGCGCTCGACAAGCTCAAGACGTCCCGTGAAGGTCTGACGTCCGATGAGGCCGAGAAGCGTCTGGCCGAGTACGGCCCCAACAAGCTGCCGGAGGAGAAGATCAACAAGCTGACGCTGTTCCTGGGCTTCATGTGGAACCCGCTGTCGTGGGCCATGGAAGTGGCCGCTATTCTGTCGATCGTGCTGCTGGACTACGCCGATTTCGCGCTGATCCTGTTCCTGCTGCTGCTGAACGCGTGCATCGGGTACTTCGAGGAGGTGCAGGCCGGCGACGCCGTGTCGGCTCTGATGGGCCAGCTGGCGCCTGAGGCGAAGGTGTTCCGTGACGGAGAGATTAAGAACACCCCGGCGGACCTGCTGGTCCCCGGCGACGTGCTTCGCGTGCGTCTGGGTGACGTGATCCCGGCCGACCTCAAGTTCCTTGAGGGCGACGCTATCAAGGTTGACCAGTCGTCGCTGACGGGTGAGTCGCTGCCGGTGACGAAGAACGAGGGTGACGAGGGCTACTCTGGCTCCGTTGTGAAGCAGGGTGAGATCGAGGCCGTCGTGACCAGCACGGGTATCAACACGTTCCTGGGCCGCGCCGCTGAGAAGATCGCGTCCGCCGACGCGCACGGCCGTCTGCAGATGGTGCTGACTACGGTGGGCAACTTCTGCATGGTGTCGATCCTGTTCTGGTGCGTGGTGGAGCTGCTGGTGCAGATGGCCGGCCGTTCGTCGCAGAACCCGTGCGTCATCGTGACGGACGGTTGTCTGGGCGTGGCCAACATCCTGGTGCTGATCGTTGGTGGTATCCCCGTGGCCATGCCGACTGTGCTGTCGGTGACGCTGGCTATTGGTTCGTCGGCTCTGGCGAAGGAGAACGCCATTGTGACGCGTCTGACGTGCATTGAGGAGATGGCTTCGATGGAGGTGCTGTGCTCGGACAAGACGGGCACGCTGACGCTGAACCAGCTTTCCGTGGACATGGACAACCTGATCCCGTACAACAACTTCACGGCTGACGACATCCTGAAGTTCGGCGCTCTGTCGGCCCGTACGGAGAACAACGAGGCCATTGACGTTGTGTGCCACAACACGTACCCGGGCAAGGACACGATGTGGGATGAGTACACGCTGCTGCACTACACTCCGTTCGACCCTACGACGAAGCGCACGATTGCCAAGCTGAAGGACAACAAGACGGGCGAGATCTTCCGTGCCGTGAAGGGTGCCCCGCAGGTGGTGCTTGACATGGACGTGAACGCGGACACTCTTCGCGTGGAGGTGGAGGACCGTATCAACGAGTTCGCTTCGCGCGGCTACCGTGGCCTTGGTGTGGGTGTGTCTCGCAGCGGTGATGTTCCGGTGGAGGAGTGCGAGTGGCAGATGATTGGTCTGCTGCCGCTGTTCGACCCTCCTCGTCACGACACGGCCGACACGGTGAAGAAGGCCATTGCTCTGGGTATTGCGGTGAAGATGGTGACGGGTGACCAGAAGGCTATCGCCGTGGAGACGTGCCGTCAACTGGGAATGCCGACAAACATCCTTGACACTTCTTTCTTCAACACTGCTCCTCCTCCTGGACTGAACCTGGCTCAGATGATCTACGACACGGATGGCTTTGCTCAGGTGTTCCCGGAGCACAAGTTCGAGATCGTGAAGCACCTGCAGTCGCTTGACAAGGTGGTTGGCATGACTGGTGACGGTGTGAACGACGCTCCTGCTCTGGCTCAGGCCGACATTGGTATTGCTGTGGATGATGCGACGGACGCTGCGCGTGCTGCCGCAGACATCGTGCTTGTTTCCCCTGGTCTGAGTGTGATCATCACGGCCATTCGCATGAGTCGTGAGATCTTCCTGCGTATGAAGAACTACGCCATGTACTCGATCGCCATGACGGTGCGTATCGTGTTCACGTTCGGTATCCTGACGGTGGCGTGGAACTGGTACTTCCCTCCGATTCTTGTTGTGATCCTGGCCATCCTGAACGACGGTACGATCCTGACGATCTCGAAGGACAACGTGGTTGCTTCGCCGCACCCTGACTCGTGGAAGCTGAAGGAGGTGTTCATTTCGTCGATCACGTTCGGTCTGTGGTTGACTCTGTCTACGATTGTGCTGTTCGGTGTCGTCAACAACTCGAGCGGTTTCGAGAGCACGGGTGTCGAGAACCTGTGCACGGGCTGCATGAAGGACGAATGCCACGACTTCTTCCAGGACCAGTACCAGACTTGTGTGATGGACAACAACGCGACTGGCTGTGGTGAGATGACGGGCTCCGTGCCGCAGGCCGCTAGCGTGTCGGACGTTGGTTCTTTCCGTGAGAGCGCCATCAACGCGTACTGGACCCAGTACCAGGAGAAGTACGACTCGCGCTCGAAGCTGTTCGAGGACCTTGCGGATGTGCACCTCAACTGGCTGCCGAACGACGCGAAGCCGTCGGCTGAGGTTGCGTACGACCAGTACGTGTACGAGTACACTCTGGGTGTTGGCGGCGCTGCTTACGAGGGCGACTACGACGTGTTCCAGGCTGCTCAGCTGGGCAAGGGTGTGACCTTCATCGGCAAGGACGAGGTGCCCATCACGAACGAAGTTGGTTTCTGTGACTACGTGTGGGGCTTCAGCAACTGGAACTCTACGTGGACGCGCGACAACGAGATGATCGGCCCTGGCATCCAGCGCAAGGAGGGTGTGCTTCGTTCGCTGGTGTACCTGCAGGTGTCCATCTCTGGTCAGGCTCTGATCTTCGTGACGCGTACGGCTGGCAGCAACAACTGGTTCTTCGCCGAGAAGCCGTGCAACCTGCTGCTGATCGCCTTCGTGTTCGCGCAGATTGTGGCCTCTGTGATCGGCTGGATCGGTTTCGGCGGCTACCCGACGGACCGTATTGCCGTGATCGGCTGCGGTGGCGGCTACACGCTGATTGCGTGGCTGTGGGCCATCGTGTGGCAGTTCCCGCTTGACGTGATCAAGTTCGCTGTGAACTACGTGCTGACGAAGAACACGTACGCGAGCAAGGCGTTCACGGAGCGCATCAACGCGGGCCACCCGACGATGACGCACTCTGTGGTGACGAGCACGCAGCGCTCGATCCGCGCCAGCCGCACCGTGTAAGCGGGCTTTGGCTGCGAATCTTGTGCAGAAGCAGAGGTTTGCTATTGCGCTGCAGGAGCCGATGGAAGGCGTCCTGGCGCTTGAGCAACCACGGGCACTTTTGCTGTCGAGTTTGATGGGGAGCTGTCTCGCGCAATGGGTGCGCGCAGTCTCCAGTGTACTCGGTTGCATGTGCTTGCTGTAGAATATAGGGTGATGAAAAGAAATACAAGTTCGTTTATCCTACAAGAAGTTTTTTATTTTTGCTTTTTCAGAAATGGCAAAAACATAGTACTGATACTACTGCTGCGAAGATAGTACTATGTAGTAGTAGTAATACTAGTATTCGCCAAAAGTCAGTTGCAAACGAGAAGTTCAACGTAGCAGTCGGATGATGCCTCTGGAAGGCCGCCGCAGCTTCCTGAGCGCTACGCGGAAGGAGGAAGGGGCAGGCGAGGACACTGTCGAGCTCAAGCGCGAGCCGTCGTCGGACAGCAGTGAAATGACAGACATGCGGAAGTGCCAGGAGCTGCAAGCGGCTTTTGCTGTCCTTCGCGTTCTCGAGCGGCACAAACTGCCCAAAGAAACGTTCATGGAGTACAAGAAGGCGCTGCGCCGCGCCGGTGATGGCTACAAAATCCAGGAGGTTTTCTACGTGGCGGCCTTCATCAACGGAGTGGGCAGGCAGCAGCTCTCCCACCTCCTGAAGGAATCGAATCCAAAGGACCTCGACATCGCTGCCAAGGAGGCCATCCTGCTGGAGCGCAGCGACGGGGCCGACCCGCCTCTGCTAGGAGAGCAGGAGAACAACCGTCCTCGCGCGCCATCTCCAACAGCAGCCCGACGCGACCACGAGCTGCCCCGCAAACGTCCACGCCAGGACTCCAGACGCTGCTACCAGTGCCAGGAGTTTGGCCACATCGCACGGGGTTGCCCTCAGCGTCAGCGCTGGAGCCGTCGCTAACAGGCCAATGATCATGGGATGGAGGTAAGTCACGTGTGCCCAGCTATATTTGTTTTTTCTTTCTTTGTCGATGGACCAGACTCGAGGCTGCTATCTTTGTATAAGAACGAGGAGCTCGATAAGCGTCTTCAATATGAAGCGGGAGGGAGGAGCTCCCGGTGCTTTGTCGGCAACGTTGTTCAGTGCTCACTTTTGAATTCGCCCTCGCAAGCCCCACAGCAGCCCCAGCGTTCTCTCGTCACCCCCCTCGACACCTCCCGCTCACGTCCGCGCTCGTGCCCCACCCGTGACTCGCCTCGACCCACAATGATTTACCCCAAGGCCATCTTCCGGACTGTCATTGCGCTCTCAACAGTAGCTGCAACCTCCCAAGCTACTGTGGCGAGTCCCCGATCCTCCACCAACGGGGCCAAGCGCGGCAAAGGCGGGCGATACGTTGACACGAATGCGGACTTCTACGACAATGCTGCAACTCATGGGGCAGCCTACGCCTCTGGAGCGCTAAACCCTCAGCCAGGCGCGAGTTTGCGCAAGGTCACGTCACCGAATACCACCGGCGGCAAGTTTTCTTACGCCAGCCCTACGAACTCGGCAGGAGTTGTGACCCTCCTCGAGCGATCCGATACGACCGATTTCTTCCTAGTGCAGCGCCCCAGGTCTGACAAAGGTGTCGGTGGCAAGCGCAACACCGGGAAAGGAGGCGTTACTGCTGATGTCGGTGGACTCGTCAGTGACTACGTCACGAACGGCGCCAGCACTGTTCAAGAAAGCGACTACAGCGGTGCCCACAACAACAACTATGGGGACACGGGTGGTGAACGCAGCAGCCACGGCAAGAACCAACGCAGTGGCAAAAAGAGTGGTCGCAGTAAGAAGGGCGGTCAGCACGGTGGCGCTAGCAGTGGTGCATACCGTCCTTCGCCCGGTGGTATCTACAGCACAGTAAACTCACCAGGAAACGGTCTAGTTACACTAACCCCAGCGGATTTAACCACCTACGGCAGCAACACCGGCGGCAGCGGCAGCCAGAAGACCAGCCAGAGCAACGGTGGCTCAAAGACCGGCGGATCGGGCTCGAACGTGCAGAGCAACACGGGTAGCAGCTACGGCAGCAACACCGGCAGCA
>KQ473304.1:0-30816 GCA_001314345.1 Phytophthora multivora | reverse complement strand
ACCGGCAGCAACACCGGTGGCAGCGGCAGCCAGAAGACGGGCGGATCGGGCTCGACCGTGCACAGTAACACGGGCAGCAACACCGGTGGCAGCGGCAGCCAGAAGACGGGCGGATCGGGCTCGACCGTGCACAGTAACACGGGCAGCAACACCGGCGGCAGCGGCAGCCAGAAGACCAGCCAGAGCAACGGTGGCTCAAAGACCGGCGGATCGGGCTCGAACGTGCAGAGCAGTAAGAACGGCTCGACGGATGGTTCTCTGTCGACGACGATGTCGCCCGTTCCGAGCAGCCCTGCTAGTGGTGGTAGCAAAGGTGGTAATGGTGACCAGGTATACCCGACTTCAACAACTTCAGCCCCGATCGATGTCGCAAAAACTGCTGCCCCGACGACAACGCCTTCGCCGCAAACGTCGGCTCCCAAGCCCACTGTCACGCCGTGCACCAAGCACAAGAAGGGCAAGCAGAGTCGTCGCAACTGAGGAATTCTACGTGCTGATGGCCGGCCGTAGCTTTTGTGACTTGCTAAAACAATTAAATACGAAATTAAACACTTTTGCATTCTTCACCATGTGACTTGTTTATGTGTGAAGAGCGACGTCGTGTCTCCAATCAATCACTGAGTACATACTGCACACAACCACACGTATTAATACAAGAAGGACTCGCGATGACTGAGTACCTGCCCGAGGACAACCGCACGTACAAGGAGAAGGGCTACTGGGACTCGCGCTTCGACAGGTGCGGAGTGCGGGGAGGAATCTTCGCTTTGACGACAAAGAACGGTATTGACCGTGCTGCTTTTGTTGTCTGCTGCCAGTGAGGAGTCGTACGACTGGCTGGCTCGCTATGAGAATGTGGCTGAGCTGCTAGCCAAGTACGTGCGTCCGACGGACCGCATTCTGATGGTGCGTGGACTCGTAAAAGTTATTCGCCACTTGAATTGACAAGGTGGCATTTGAATATTGTAGGTTGGTTGCGGTAACTCCTCCTTCAGCGTCGACATGGTAAGGCTGGCGACCTGGCTGGCGTCTTTGAGGCTACGCGCACTCACCCCCTCCTCATGACAGTACCAAGCAGGTTTCCACCACATCACCAACATCGACTTTTCCAAGGTCGTCATCGAGCGCATGAGCGCCAAGTACAGTGTGAGTGAGTCTATCTATCTGTACATACATGTACTAGTTAGTACCTGCAAAAGCGCTCGTTACTTGCACTTACCAACGGACTGTTGCAGGAATCTATGCCGCAGATGACGTGGATCGAAGCAGACATGACAAAGTTGCGTGACGCTTTCTCACCCGAAAGCTTCGACGTCGTCATCGACAAGGCCGCGATGGACGCGCTCATGTGCGATGAGGGCGACGTCTGGTCGCCGTCGGAGGCGGTGATCGAGCAGGCCGCCGCCATGTGCAGCGGCATCACGTCCGTGCTGGTGCCGCAGGGAACCTTCGTGCAGATCTCGTTCGCCCAGCCGCACTTCCGCAAGCGCTTCTTGCTGGGCGAGGGCGAGGAAGCTCCCACAAGCACAGTCTATGGCTGGAGCTACTCCTACCACAATATCGACATCGGCCTGGGTTATTTCTTCTACGTGCAGCAGAAAGAAAAGAAGAGGTGCCAGTGAAGACACACTGGAGTTCTAGAAGAATGCCCAATGAGCTCATTTCTTATCGTCTGTGAACCTGCTTGAGGGTACCGGTAGTTGAAGTGTATATGTCGTTTTGATTGGGCAATTGATGTGCATCACCAGGGGTCAAGAGATCCCGTCGCACTCCGCAATCTGCCGCCGTGCTACCAAGACTACTAAGAAGGCCCAAGCGCAAATGGAGCACTCTCATTCGCATGACCACAGTCACAGTCACAGTCATGCCCACGAGCATGAGCACGAGCATGAGCACGAGCACGCGATCGACGGGGACGAACTTGTACGTCGCTTCACGCAGAGCCGCGGGCGCGCGCCGACGCCCGACGAGGAGAAGCAACTGCGCGAGCACGGCCACACGCACGAACACATGGAACACGCCGGCGTCTTCCACGAGCGCGACGCGGCCAAGTCCTGCCGGGACTGGACACAGCGCGCCTTCACGGTGGGCATCGGTGGACCCGTGGGCAGCGGCAAGACGGCGCTCATGCTGGCGCTGTGCCGTGCACTCAAGGACAGGTACAGCCTGGCAGCCGTGACCAACGACATCTTCACGCGCGAGGACGGCGAGTTCCTGGTGCGCCACGACGCGCTACCGGAGGAGCGCATCCGCGCCATTGAGACGGGCGGCTGTCCGCACGCAGCCATTCGCGAGGACATCTCGGCCAACCTGCAGGCGTGCGAGGACCTGACGGACGAGTTTGACGCGCAGCTGCTGCTGGTGGAGTCTGGCGGAGACAACCTGGCCGCCAACTTCAGCCGTGAGCTGGCCGACTTTATCATTTACGTGATCGACGTGGCCGGGGGCGACAAGGTGCCGCGCAAGGGCGGTCCGGGCATCACGCAAGCAGACCTGCTGGTCGTCAACAAGATCGACCTGGCCCCGCATGTCGGCGCGGATTTGGACGTCATGGATCGCGACGCGAAGCTCATGCGTGGCGAGGGCCCCACAGTCTTCTCGGTGATCAACCAGGGCAAGGGTGTCCAGGAGATCATCGATCACGTGATCGAGGCCTGGAAGGAGACACTGTAGGAGTTTTTTTCTTTTTCATTCGTTGCTGCTGCTGCTGCACACACAAAACGTGAAAATCCGACGCTCATGTTGGTCGGCGTAGTTTAACCGCCCAAAACGTCGCTAACTGTCAACAGTCTCGTTGAGAACTTGGGATACTGCACCTCTCACCCTTGTTCTCTCGCGTTGCACTTGCCTTTCTGCTTTGCAGGCAAGGAACCACCAGGGTTCGCTATGGTATCAGACGAGCTGTCCCCGCTGGAGGCGCACGTGGAGGTGCAAGTCAAGCATCTAACGGCAGTCGCCGGCGTCGTGCGCGAACTCCGATCGGCTGAAGAACGCTATAGCCAGGATTACGCAGAGCTGTCGATTGCGGCGCCGGAGAGTGTTCAGCCAGCGCTCAAGCGACTTCCCCAGCTGCAGCGGGTCTGCGAGGCCTTCAGTCTGTTCGTCCACAAATGCTCCGTAGCAAAGGCCGCCGTTGCTGAAGATCTGGGGACTGAAGTCATCGCTCCCCTCGAAGCGCTCACTGCCGACCACGTCGAGAAGGCCCAGCACCTGCTGTCGGAGCTGTACGAGCTCCTGCAGAAAGAAAAAGCGTTCGATCTCGCCTACGAAAACCTGCGCGAGGGCTGTGAGGAGACTTCGATCGAAGCCACAGCGTTAAAACAGGATGAAAGCGAGCTTGAGCTGCATCGCATGCACCGAGACCGACTTCTTCGCAAGAGAGACACGGAACGACTCGCAATCCAGCAGCGGATCACTGCGCTGCACTTCGCCGGCCAGAGATGTCAAGCTCACACGTACGACGTGTTGCGCGTGTGTCGTGTCGTGTACGAACGCATGGCAGCTACGCTGGAAACTTTGATACAGGAACTGCAAGAGCAGCTAGGCCAAGATGCTACAACAGTGGCTGCTTACGACAGCTCCACTGACGTCTCGGAGGAATCCTGGGGGAGCTTCATCGCAGAATATGATTGCCACGTTACAATCACGAGCTGGATGGGTGAGGTGTTCAAGCAAATTCTCAGTGTAGAGCACAAGGCCGCCAAGTCGCTGCAGAAGGCCAAGAAACTCGGTCGCGCTGTGAGGAAATCCTTTGGCGGTGCGGAATTTAGCTCGCAATTGTCAGAGCTGATCAAATTCCACGGCCTTCTGACTGTGAACATCGCGAACCCCATCAGACGCACCCTCAATTTCACGAAGGAGAGACAAGAGCGTTTGAAAAAGGAGCTCTTGAAGGCGCTGGAGGAGACACAAACGCGCGTAAATGCTGCTCGGACACGGTTAAATGCAAGAAAAGCCGAGGAGACGGACCCAGTGCGGCGCGACAGTTTTACGTCGTCAGAAACGGAAGAGAACGGCGAGAAAGAAAACAACGTCAGCGCCAACACTCGGAAAGAAGAAGAGGTGCCACTGAAGAACACCGAGGTTGACCTTCTGGAGAGGAAACTAATACTGCAGCGGCAGGAAATAGCTCACGTTTGGAAGGAGACATCGTATTTGGCAGTGAAAACGATGGAGTTGATGGTGCAGGACTACTCGAAGCATGCGGCCAAAGCTCTGGTTGCTTTAGACCATTCCTCCCATCCGCAACCCACGCAGACCCAAGAGAAGAAGACGCCAGAGCCATGGAAGCTCATCACAGAGCGACTAGCGATCACTGTCTCGGATACATCTGTGCCCCCGACGGTGGAAACGATCCTGAATCCACATCGCTGTTCGATCGGCAAGAACACTATGGTGGCTCATCGTCTCCACAAGCCTGTAGATGCCACCAGAGAACCTTCAGTTGTCCAAGTTGTCTTGAGCTTTGCTCAGTCTGCTGTTGGCGTGGCGTGTTGGGCAGCTCGAAGGGGTTTCGTGACTGCAAGAGCCCACGTGCCTCGCTCGAGTGAAGAGCGAGTAACTCTCGCGGTGCTTCTGGTGGTGCTCTTGGTGCTGCTTATTGTCTGCGCGAGGTCCGTTCGGCTCGAAAGCTCCTGGAGCGACTTGACAGACACGCAGAACTCACACTCGGAAGACCTTGTGCAGCTCGTGAAGCTTTCTAAACACATATGCGCTCAGCAGACTCGGGTGTAGATAGTATTGACGTTCTTCATTGCAGGTCGAAGTTCGACCGTCGAACCAGCACAAAACAGAGCAGAGGTGGCCACTCTTAAGGCCATCGTTCAGGGCGGCGGTTGCGAGCGTTCGCGAGAGCCAAGCGAGCCAAGAACTACGACACCATCATCCTCCCGAGCTTCAGCTCCAAGGACATGGTCATGAAGAGCACTGCGCGCAACCACACCTTCAACAGGTTGCTGCTGGGTCTCAAGTGTGAGCTGATGGGAAAGTCGCTGGTCGTGTGCTCGGAGATGTACACGAGTCAAACGTGCGGAATGTGCTCCCGACTTCACCTGAAATTCGGAAGTAGGGACGTGTTCGAGTGTCCTTACTGCGGACATGTTCGGGTTACAGCGAGTATCGACAAGTTAGCTCGAGATAGTGTAGTTAGCTTTTGGTAGGAATTCTGTAACAATGGCCACTCTTTTGAAGCTGTTCAACTTGAACACGTACAGTACGTCGAGCATTGACACGCAAGTCCAAATCGATTTGGTGCAATCCCCCGCGACGCAAACTCGTTCAACATCACTTCAACTTGACAAAATGTAGCCATTTTCGTCTGCACCCCCCCCCCCCCAAAAAACGCGACCCATTCTCCAATTTGCTCTTCAGCGCTCAAGTCGCCTGCCTCCCCCTCCCGCTCGCAAATGGTGGCCAACGACGCGCCCTCGAACGGCAGCAACGGCCTCTCCAATGGCGACGCCTGGCGCCCGCCCACAGACGAAGAGTCCACCACGTACCGCCACCAGGCGACGCTGCCAAAGCTGCCGATCCCCGACCTCGAGGGCACGTGCCGGCGCTTCCTGGCGTCTGTCCAAGCGCTGCAGACGCCCGAGGAGCAGGCGCAGACCGAGCGCAGCGTGAAGGAGTTCCTGGCCAGCGACGGCCCGCGCCTGCACCAGCAGTTGCTCGACTACGAGAAGGACAAGGACTCGTACATCGAGGACTTCTGGTACGAGGCGTATCTGAACCACAGCAGCTCTGTGGTGCTCAATGTCAACCCGTTCTTCGTGCTGGAGGACGACCCCACGCCTTCGCGCAACAACCAGCTCTCGCGCGCCGCATCGCTCGTGCTGGGCACCCTCAAGTTCGTCAACTCGCTGCGCCGCGGCACGCTCGAGCCGGACATGTGGCGCGGCAACATGGCGCTCTGCATGCACCAGTACAAACGGCTCTTCGGATGCGCGCGTGTGCCCTCGGCAGGCGCCGACGACGTCATGGTGGACGAGCTGTCCAAGCACATCGTGGTGGTCTGCCGCAACCAGTTCTACTGGTTCGACGTCATCTGGGAAGACGGCGTCACGGCCATCACGGAGCGCGAGCTGCTGGCCAACCTCAAGGCCATCCACGAAGACGCACTCAAGGCCGACGACGTCGAGGCCGCCTCCAACGCCGTGGGTGTACTCACGACAGAGCGTCGCGCCACCTGGGCCAACCTTCGCGCCAAACTGCAGGCCAAGAACAAGGAAACGCTGGCCGTCATCGACCGCGCGCTGTTCCTCGTGTGCTTGGACACCACTTCACCGCCAGACGCTGCTGCGTTCGCGGCTACGGCACTGCACGGCACCTACAGCATTACCAAGGACGGCGTGCAGACGGGCACGTGTATGAACCGCTGGTACGACAAGCTGCAGCTCATCGTGTGTGAGAACGGCGTGGCCGGCTGCAACTTCGAGCACGCGTTCGTCGATGGCCACACGGTGCTGCGTTTCGTGTCCGACGTGTTCACGGACACCATCATCCGCTTCGCACAGACAATCCGCGCCGGCAATTACGCCTTCCTGGAAGCGTCGTACCGCGCGCCACAGTTGACACCGCCTGAGACGCCTGGACGTCCACGTGTGCAGCCCCACAAGCTCGAGTGGGAGCTCAACCACGAGCTACAGGAGGGTATCAAGTTCGCTGAGGCGCAACTCACTGACCTGATGCTGCAAAACGAAGTGAAGGTGCTCGAGTTCACAGCGTTCGGGAAGCTGTTCATCACGCAGCACAACATGAGCCCGGACGCCTTCGTGCAGATGGCCTTCGTTGCAGCCTATTACTTTCAGTACGGCCATGCTCCGTGCATCTACGAGCCTGTGCTCACCAAACGTTTCTTGCACGGGCGCACAGAGGCCGCGCGTGCAATGACTCCAGATGCGCTGGAGTTCGTGGAGACCTTTTTCTCCGAGAAGACGCCACTCGAGAAGATTACATCGCTACGGAAGGCCATTTCCGCGCATGTGGCCAATGTGCGCGACTGCGCCGCTGGCAAGGGTCCCGAGCGCCACCTCTACGCCCTCGAGTGTCTGTGGCAGCACGAGAAGGCGGCCGACAGTAGCAAACTTAAGCCAGCGTTGTTCGCGGACGATGCGTGGCGCAAGCTAAACCACTCGGTTCTATCCACCAGCAACTGCGGCAACCCAAGTTTGCGCTTGTTTGGCTTCGGTCCCGTTGTGCCCGACGGATTCGGCATCGGCTACATTATCAAGGACGAGGGCATCCAATTCTGCGCGTCGTCGCGGCACCGCCAGACCGAGCGGTACCTCAAGAACCTCGAATCGTACTTACTGCGCGTGCAGGACCTGCTGATGCACGAGGAGGAGATCCGCTTTCCACACAGCACAGCCGCGAAGAAGAAGGCGGTGCAGGCGACGTTCAAGGGCTACGGATTCTTCGACGACGGCGGACAGCCTACAGAGGCCAAGGCTCTGGCGTCCATCGGCGCCGTCGGGAAGCCGCTCATGTAGAGGGCGACCAGGTCAAGTAAGTTCGCAGAAGAAAAGTGTCGTAATTCAAATCAAGTGCCAACCGTATTCATCACCGGCGCCTGTTCACCCGCGTAGGTCTCTTCAACTCGACGGCCCCGCCACATTAACGAGCGCAGGTAAGCGTAGTGCGCTGTCGGAGTCTGGAGACGAGCACAACCGGCGTTCGACCAGCGCGAGCAGTGAACGAACAACGCAGCGAGCGACCGTGGCGGGGCGCGACAGCAACGAGAAGGCGAGCGGTTTTTCGCGCTGCTATTTTGCGTGACGCTGGACGCAACACGAAGGGCGGACCGAGTTGACGAGAAGTCGAGATAAATCCGGCCTAGCGCACGAGTTGGGTAATGCTGCCGCGCCTCGACGACGGGAGATAAGACGCAGCACCGTTGCCCCTGGGTGGAGGAGTCTTAAGATGGCACCGGAGAAACGAACAGGTCTGGCCGGTGAAACACCAGCCCCCACCACCTCGCCGCCTGTGCCGCTCGCTGTAAATGGCACTTGAGACGTGAGTCTTTGCAGCATCTAATTGAGTCGCCAGTCACGCGTGCGGAAACAGCAGCAAAGCAATTTGCCTCCGTTTCGGCAAACCGGATCCCGGGTCCCTCCAGCAACGTAACGCACACGCGCGAGTGAACGAGTCTGTTGCTGGGCAGACCCCACGACCACGAGCACAACGATTTCGAACGCGATGACTCGGCTGCATCGCATCGACGGGGACCCGCACCACCCGCGTGCACTCTCCGACGCCTCGACAAGCGCCGGCCCGTCGCCATTGTCGAATCTCTTGCCCTCCATCTCGCCCTCGTCGCCGCTGGATGACAACGACAGGAGGTTCATGCCGATGCCACCGCAGCAGCGCACGGGGAAGCCCCACTCGAAGAAAAACACACAGCTAAGCGACAGCCGCATCCACCTGGAGCCGCTACGTCCGCCGACCGCAGGAGCAGGCGCCGGCGGCCGCACCAGCACGAGACTCACAGTGAGTTCATCGTCGGGCAGAGTTTCCTGGGACTCGACTGTCATGGAGCCGGGCAGCACCATATCGGAACACCTGGGCGCGTTTCAGGAGCTCGACCGCAAGCTGCAGTTCTACAAGGCGCTGGCGGTCTTAAAGACGCGCGACGCCGCACAGTCCGAGCAGGCCCTACAGAAAGCACTTACGGCGCTGCTGTTTGCTGCAGCCTTGGCCTTGGACGCGACAGTCGTGGTGCTTTACTCGTTGTCCACTGCAGAGATCCCGGTCGTGAAGGTCGTAGCCTGCTCCAGTGCAGGCCCTGGCATCGTCGGGTTTCAGACGTCACTGGAAACGTTTGCGCTGCGTGACCTCGTCGACCATTTCAGTTCCCGCGATGACAGCGCGCCGACCACAGCGCCTGCGGCAACGTACGTTGCTAGTCTGCAGAACCTTGGGACGTACGACGTCGCGTGCGACGTGGATTCCGTGCTAGGTCTGGCGACTGCCAGCGTGCTTGCCGGTGTGCTGCCCGATGAGCGAGGGCGGCCACGTTTCGTGTTGGAGGCAAGAAGCACACAGGAGGGGGTAGTGTTCTCCAAAGAATTCATGCACGCGACGCTCACCGCCGTAGAGAACGCCGTTTACCCCTTCGAATTGCGACGAGCACTAGCGCGACGTGCCCAGGCTCAGACTGTGGTTGAAGAAGCGTTGGGGCACGCTGTTGGTCCCCCGGATACGTCGTTGGAGCAGCAAGACGTCGCCCCCAGCGAGAGAACGAGTCTTGTACGCGGAAGACCGGAGAGGCCTTCAAACGTAGAGGCTGACTGGTTGCACGCCCCAGGTGTTGCCAAACTGGTTGCCGAGATCACGGCCGTATCGCCCTCTGCGTCAGACGTGTGCCTAGTAGAGTTTCACACCGACAAGCAGACGTGTGAGGTGCTTGCAACGCATGGATCGGCCTTCGAGGAGAGCGGCGGAGCAGCTTTGTGTGCGCTTGTCGAATCTACGAAGGCGCTATTTCAGCGTTTGCTGGACAGTACCGGCACACCTGGGCGTGTGGATCTCAGTGACGATGCGGCTTTAAGCTCCGCGCTGCATCTGGAAACGGCTGTGGAACGCTCGCTCGTCTTCTTGCCGGTACCAACCAGCCGCGGCGCGAAACCCAGCGGCGTTTTCTGTCTCGTGTCAAGTACTGCCGCTCAATCCGCGTCGATGCTCGATGTTGAAGATGAACTGCCGCTTGAAGTCCAGCTACTGCCGATTTTGGCAGCGATCGCGCTGGCTTTGGCTGCCAAGCAGCGCTCAGACGACCTGCGATCCTCGACGCGACAAAAGCGGCAGCTACTGGCTCTGTGTCGCTCACACTACTTAGTTGAGTCGGTGCGGGATCCGTCCAGCCTTGTGGCGTTGATTTGCGAGCTTGGTAGTGCAGTTTTCCACACGGCCCACGTCACGCTCTACGTGTCCGACACGATCAAGCACGAACTCTGGAGCCTCAGCTCGCTCAGCAGCGTCAACGGGCTGCGAATCCCTTACGGACGCGGCATCGCTGGCCACGTCGCCGCTACCAAGAAGGCCTTAACCGTCCACCAGCCGTACGAAGACCCACGCTTCGACCGGTCATTCGACGCCAAGTTCGGCTTCAAAACTGAGTCGCTGCTTACGCAGCCCGTGCTGGACCGTGCCGGGGAGACTGTGGGCGTGTTGCAAGCAGTCAACTTCGGCCAATTCCCGGTTGCGAGCCCTCCGGTCGCACGCTATGATGAAGAGGTGATGACCAACTACTTGCGGCTGGTGGCGCACGCGCTGCACGTGAACTCATCGCTCATCATTTTCGCCAAGGTACAAGCGGATTACTGGGCGAACCGCGCGGCCCAGGACTCAGCGCGTGAAGAAGGAGCCAACGCTGAAGGGAATGACAGCAACGACGCCACGGAATTCAAGCATGAGGTGGCGAGTGTGCACTCCCTTCTAGACTTGAGCGGCTTCGATGAGGCCAAGCGCATTCCTCGCAACAAGTGGAGCACGTTCGCGTACGCGTGTTGGGCGCTGGGCCGCTTCCTCAACCTCCAACGCGTTGCCAAGGCCCGACTGCAACAACTGGCACAAATGAGTCGCGAGAAAGATGGCCAAGGCCTGACGGACGAGGATGCCGACGACAATGACGAAACACTGGAAGAGACCGACAGAATTCTCCTTCGCCCACGCGTCCGAAGCCGCGCAGCGTCGGTGGTGCGCGCCAGTAGAACGCACTCCTTGATCACGAGGTGGCATCGCATGACGATGGGTCAGGACGGCTTCGGCCAGGTGGAGGAACTGCTGCGCGACAACTTCGACCCGTTGGCCAAATCCATCTCGGAGCTTGAGAACTACGCGTACCAACTCTTCGAGGGGCTGACTCTTATCAGCACGTTCCGAATCGATACGATCACGCTGCGGATGTTCATCGGCGAGCTCGCAGGCAGGTACAGGGACGTCCCGTACCACAGTTTCTACCACGGCTTCGACGTGGCTCTAGCCTCGTACGCACTCATGCGTACGCCGGAAGTTCTCTCGGTGATCAAGGAGCTCGAGGCTTTGAGTTTGCTCATTGCAGCGCTAGGCCACGACGCCGATCACCCAGGCAACGACAACCAGTTCGAAGTGGACTCCAACTCAGCACTCGCGCTCTGCTACAACGACATTTCCGTGCTGGAAAACCACCACGCGGCCACCACGTTTGCTGTTCTCAGAAGTACGTTTTCCCCTCTCTTTTCACGTTGGTTGCTAGTGCTCTTGCGTCTAACCTATCGTCAATCCGCTTCAGTACCAGGCTGTGATATCCTCCGTGACTTGAGCGCCAGCGCTCGCGTGTCGACGCGAACGCACATCGTCCGCTGCATTCTCGGGACCGACATGAAGCACCACACCAAACTGCTGTCGGAACTGGCCGTCGTGGGTGCCGTCCAAGAGTTCGAGAACGTCCCCGAGGGGAGGCAACTCATGCTCAGTATGATCATTCACGGCGCCGACCTTGGGTCGGTCGGTCGGCCGCTCCGTGTGGCGCTCAAGTGGGTCGAGCGTGTCTGCACTGAGTTCACGCAGCAGGCCGAGCGATCCGCAGAGCTCGGGCTCAACGTTCCGCCGCACCTGCTCAACCTGCAGGACGAAGCCACCCGCTGCCGACTGCAGATGAACTTCATCGACTACCTGGTGGCGCCGCTGTGGGTGACCATCAGCGGCCTCGTCCCAGCCGCCAAAGCCACGCTGGACAACCTGCGTGCCAACCGCCTCTACTTCAGCGAGCAGGCCACGCTGCTCGCGACCAAACCCCACAGCTAGCAGCCGCCCGTCGCCGTCAATAGACACCGTAATTTATTGCTCGCTCTTCAAACCCGCTCGAGCTGAGCTGGCGTTGGTGGCAGCTGGGCTTTCAAGCGCAGGAAGCTGCGGCACCGCGAGTTCCAATTGGTCTCCACTTATCGTTTCTCACGGGAATGCTCGAACGGAAGTCGGAGAGCGCTCGAGGTCGCTGTCGCTGCTGTACACACACGCTTCCAATCCGGTTTCCTTCCTGCATCCGACGGGCTCCTCTTACGTGGCTCTCGTACGCTCAAGGGGAGATTAAGGAAACAAAACTCGTGGGTCAAACAGCACAAGTGATCGACGACCAGCAGCTGACGGCCGACGCCGTCGCGTGTGTTTTAAAACTGAACTGGCGGGTCATTGGCTCAAGTCCTGGTCGAGTAGGAATTCTGGATCGCTTCTATCACTCAAGATACGGCGTCTACGCTAGTTCGTCAATGGGAGCGTCACTGGGGCAAACTACATCGTACGGGGCTTCTCATCCTGCACGACACTGGAACGCAGTCGGAGCGCTTCCCACGCGAACAGTTTACATTTGACGCTGTGAACGGCGATCCAGTTCGTTCCTGCCAGGATTCGGCGAGCTTGGATGGCTCCCGGTCGTCTGTAATACAGGAGGAGGCAGGCGCGTCCGTCACGGCGTCCACTGCGATGACCAATCTGGGGCCATTCTGGGCGTCGCCGGTCGGTTGTGTAGTTGGGTGCGTCTCTCTCCGTCGAGCGCGACTGGTTCGAATGCAGCGCTTATACTCCATCGTCCCGGATGAGGCTGTCTCGCCGACGGGCTGAAAGAGGCGAGCGAAGTGGTTAATGCATCATCAAACTGCGGCAGTGCAAGCCATGTGCAGACTAAACGGAGGGCATCGATGCAATAGACGACGTTGGGCAGGTGGAGATCCGGACGACAGTGTAGAGCATCGTTCCTCTGCATCATATCAAACCAATGGTAAAGATGGAAATCACTCACGTCAGTTTGCCGGACAGTCATTTAGCGCCAAGTCCAGCAAAGAGAAACGGAAATCCGTCTCGTAATAACGGGCTGAGAACTGAGCGTTAACTCCGGCGAGCAACGTAAGGTTGCGCTATCCGACACCTCGGGGAAAAGTCCCGGTGGCATCGCCGATGCGGCTCAAACTTAATTAAGGCCTTACCAGTATTGGCCAGGTAGAACGATGGGCGGCTTCGGTCGTTGAAATAGAAAGTATCGCAGTCACGCAGCGAGTCAATCGAAGAGCAGAGAAGTTTTGCGTAGTTTCAGCGTAAGGGCGCCCGTGTGGCGAGAACTCAGCGTTGTAGAGCGCGTAGTGTAGCGTGGTCTCCGTTATAAGCGACAGAGGCGGCCACTTCGGAACTGAGCTACCCACCCACCCACTCACACATCTTCGTCATCCATCGCCATGCTGACGCTGTTCAACGGGCCGCTGCCTCCCCCTGAGCGAGAGCCACAGATTGAAGACGCAGACGTCACGCGCCAGTTGGCGTGGCGCTTCGCCCGCGTGGTCTCGCTGCGTCGCCACCGCCTCCAGCACGCGGAAGGAGGGGGCGACTACGCGCGCCACCGGCGTCGACACACACCGCAGCCTCGCAACTGCGCGTACAAACGCCGTCAGAACGCGCGGGCCAGACGCCGCGAGGTGGAGGCCGACCCGGAGCTCGATGACGTCAGCTTAGACGCCTCCATCCGCTCGCTGCAGGCTCACATCGCGTCGCTGGAGCGGTCGACGCTGCTGCACGACTCGGCCACTCTGCTCTGGCGCGCCAACAGCTCCGCGGTGGCGCTGGATCTCACGCGCGAGTACTTCCTGCAGCTCGCGCACGGCTACGACTCGACGGACGGCGAGCGCAGCGCCACGACGGACCGCTTCATGACCAGCGTCTTCCGCCCGGACATCGTGTGCAGAGACTTCCAGGGCATCCAAGCGTACATGGACCAGTGGGAGAAGTACACGACGTTCCACCACGGGTTGACCTTCAAGCTCAACACGGCGCGACTCGTGGACAACGACGACGACCCGCGCTGTGCGGTAACAGTCTACGCCGCCGGCCAGCTCGACGTGACCTTCACTCAGGACACGCTCAAGTTCCTGTACCCAGCGCTCTTCACGCAGTCGCAGCGGAACACGGAGGAGCGGGAACTGGTCAACACGCTCGTGGGCAGCAGAGGCTGCTTGCCCACGGAGATCGTGCTCAACTTCGACGGGCAGGGCCGCGTCTTCGCCTTCGAGTCGCGCGTGAACCTCGTGTCGACGCTGCTCACGGTGCTGCACAGTCCGTCGGCTGCCATCCACGTGCTTCAGTCGTCGATCATGACGACGGACGGGCACTGGCAGGCGGCCACAAACGCCGAGGAAGCCGCCGAGCGGCAGCGTTTGCTGCCTCCGTCGTTGCTTTGACTCGAAATGCAATGAAAACAAAATGGCAAACGTACAGTACATCTAGAGAAGATGCGCGATGTTCCAGCGTATGGAGACACAAGGGCGGTGGAAGCGCCACGAGGGTACTATGAATCTGGCTTTCATCTAGGCCACGCGTGCGCTCTGCAGTGGGAGACCCGTCGAAATCACCGTTGAAAACCAACAGCCGACAGGTAGCACTCAATACGGGGAATGAGGCCCACACTCCAGAGGGAGAGACAGCGCTGCGAGCCAACAAAGACTGAAATGGACAAAGAAGGAAAGAACGAACTCCCCTCGGAGAGAAGATGCTGCTATCAGCGTGCACCTGAGGTACACTCCAACGAGAAAGCGGACACCGTCGGGAAGACGGTGCTGGAACGACTTTGAAGGACGCTGGCCATTGCGGACAGAAGTCCTCCACTGAGTTTCGTCATTGGGAAGAAGAGAAGGAGAAAAAAAAACTTCTACAGGAGCCACCAGAAGACACAAGAAGGAAGCAAATTGCCAAGTGGCGGAAAACGAGTGGCTACGATAGATTGACTGTCGTTGAAGTGAATAAGTGACTACCTCGATACTTTGATACCGGATACCTATCCGGAGTGATAACTTTCCAAATCTAATCGTGACTGGAGTTACATGTCGCTACTGTAGAGATGTTAGGAATTCTGTAACGGTCTCCAATGAACGTTGTGAGTACCAAAGCAAAATGCACGCGTGTATTAGCTGTTTTCGCGTTAAAAACTGTCTGCCATCACACATTGCGATCCTCTGGCAGACTTTCTGATCGGCTTTTCATTGCCGGCCCGAAATGCAGCAGCAGCTCCACTCTGTCAGTCCCTCTCACGCCCACCGCGGTGGTTAAACCGCAGGAATGACGCAGACGCGATGGTTCCGTGTCTTGGGACGCATTTTTACGCCGTTCTTTTACTCAGGATTAGCGGAAGATCTACATGTACCTTCACTTTTCATTTCTGGAAACAGGAAGAAACGGCACAACAATGGAGGGCTCTTTAGTTGGCGCGACCATGGCCGGCATGCCGTCGGCTGAGGTGGAGAAGGTCAAAGTCGCAGTTCTCGCCGCGGGCGCCTTCGGCATCGCCATGGCCACGTTGGCGGCGCGGCGCAAGCACGACGTCGCCATCTACGCGCGCGACGCGGACGTGGTGCAGGCCATCAACGAGACGCACCGCAGCCCGCGCGTGTTCCCGCAGTTCGAGCTGCTGCCCAACATCCGCGCCACGACGTCCGTGGCCGAGGCCACCGCCGGCGCCAAGATGGTCATCGTGTGTCTGCCCGCGCAGCTCACGCCCGGCTTCCTGGCGCGGCACCGCGACGATATCCCGACGGACGCCGTGCTGGTCATCACGTGCAAGGGGCTGTACCTCAAGACGAAGCAGCTGCTGGCCGAGCCGATCCTCGAGGCGCTGCAGCGCGACCAGCCTCTGGCCTTCCTCTCCGGGCCGTCCTTCGCGCTGGAGCTCATGAACAACGCGCCGTCCGCCGTCGTCGTGGCCTCCACGCTGCTCTACCACGCCGTGTACGTGCAGCGCCGTCTGTCCACCGTCGACTTCCGCATCTACAGCTCGCAGGACATCGTGGGCGTGCAGCTCGGCGGCGCACTCAAGAACCCACTGGCCATCGGCGCCGGGATGGTCGAGGGTGCCGGCTACGGCATCAACACGCTCGCGGCCTTCGTCACGCGCAGCTCGCTGGAGCTGCAGAAGCTCTGCCTGGCCATGGGCGGCCAGCCGATCACCATCTCGGGCCTCTCGGGCATCGGCGACCTCATGCTCACGGCGTTCGGCAGTCTCTCGCGTAACCGGACGTTCGGCCTGCGTCTGATCCAGGGCGAGAAGGCCGAGGACCTGCTGCGCGAGACGACCGTGGAGGGCGTGCCGACGGCCGAGGTCGCCGTCTACTTTGCCGAGCAGTGCGGCCTCGACCTGCCTATCTTCCGCACGGTCAATGCCATGATCAAGGGCCACGTCAAGCGCGAGCAGCTCCAGGAATTGCTCATGAACCGGCCTCTCAAGTCCGAGACGTAAGCGGCAAGGCAAGTTGCTGTATAGGTACCAAAAAAAAAACATCTCTCACTCGAGATTGAAATTGAATGAAAACTGGCTGAAGCGCTTGCTAACGGAGTTGCCAGACTCGGCGCTCGGGTCGTACGCTGCTGAAGGTGGACCCTCGTCGATGAACTCAGGGTCCACGTATCTTGTGTCTGTCTCGCCGCTGAGCTTTGGCGTCCAGTGGGCCTTGACTTCTCGCCGCAACAGCTTGTCCCAGTCAATATGCCGGAAGAACCGGCACCGCTTGATGGCGTCCACGCCGCCCATGCGCTCCGATCCCAGCCGCTGCTTCGGGTCCTTGCACAGCAAACCTTTGACCAGGTCGTAGGCGTCACGGGGGAACTCGGACGGAAAGACGACGTCCGAGTACGCAATCCGACTCAGCATCTTGTGCTCGTTCTCGTCGTAGAAAGGAGACTCGCCCACCAGCATCTCGTACTGCATCAATGCAACAACGACAGCAAAACAACAACATCAGTACACAATTGAACAACCAGCACCAGGCAATGGAAGCAGGAGCACGCACGATAACGACGCCGAGACTCCACCAGTCGTAGGCCTTGCCGTAGTTACGAGACCCATCAGCAGACTGTGCGAGCGCCTCTGGGGCCACATACTCCGCCGTGCCCGACAGCGTCTTGACGCCAAAACTGCTGCCGTAGATGTGCTGTTTGGACAGGCCAAAGTCGACCACACCGATGTGGCCTTCGGAATCGATCATGACGTTGGAAGGCTTGAGGTCGCGGTACAGGATGTTCAACTCGTGGAGATATGAGATGGCCAGCACCAGCTCTGCTCCGTACAGCTTCGCATCCTTCACGCCCAGTCGGCCCTTCATGTTCAAGTGGTAGAAGAGGTCTCCAGCCGCGTAGTACTTCATGCCCAGATAAAGCCGCTCGTTCGTCTGGAAGGCGAAGACCAGACCGCAGATGTACGGGTGGTGAATCCGCTGGAGAATTTGCCGCTCTTCCATGGCATTTTGCACGTCAGCCTGGTCCATATTGTTCTTCTTGATGATCTTGAGAGCGAACACTCTGCCATCCTTCTTGAAACGGACGAGCATCACAGCGCCAAAACTCCCCTTGCCCAGAACACTGAGCATCTCAAAGTCTTGGATCGTAAGAGCCTCTGTCCGCCCGCTTTCTGCCTCGAACGTGGACTCCGACCCGCGTCCCTGCTGCTCCTGGTGGGTTAATTGCTGTTCTTCTTGAGTCATTTGTTGCTCCATTTGCTCCTGGTGCGTCGTATAGTCGGTAGTGTCCACAAACACCTCGTCCTCCGTGATTCGAGGCACAGGAGCCCCCCCAGTGGCCGACAGCGGGATAGAACCTTCCGATACTGCAGGCGGGATCGGAGACGGGCAAGGAGAGGGCACAGGAGGTGGCATACCAGGTGACGGCTCTCCAACAAGCGTACTGGTGACGTCTACCGATGGCGGACGTGGGGGCGTCACTACAACGCCATGCTTCGTCTTCGGAGTAGCGCTAGGGGGCGGGATCGCCAATGGTTCCGTACTCGGCGAAGGCAGTGGCTCCGAGATCGATGGGATGCCTAAGATGAGCTGGCTAAGTGGGCGCCGGTCGTGATTCGCTTGGGCTTCCGCGTGTGCTCGAGCTTGGGCCTGTTCTAAAGTTGCTGCTGACTCCGCCAGCGGAATTTGAACTGGTGGCGGCGCTCTAATTGATGCGGCGGCTTGTACTGGCGCTGACCCGGTCTCCGTGGATACGCTCATGAAATAATGCTCCAACGCGACCTGCACGTCTCCACCCGCGCCATCCAGAAAGTTGGCGAGGCGGTCTCGAGACACGTCCGTGCCAATGATGTTGGCCATCTGCTCGATCTTGGCGTTTGTGAGTTGGATCTCGTCGGAAATGGAGTCCTTCCGGTGCGAGTGCGACTGCTCTTGGAGCGTGATGCTCCCCGCCGACATGGGCGTGCCCATGACGCTGATCGTGAGGTGGTTTAGATCCACCGGGTCGTCGTGTCTTGGGAGGCTCTTGAGCGCGTTCTGCGTGAGCTTGGCGTACAGGTACAGCCGTTGGTTTGCCCTGCAGCAGTGGAAGAAGCAACCGTTAGCATCCCAAGGTAGCAGCAAGTCAGTAAAAGAATAACAAAACAGCACGTTTTGATCCGCTCGAGGCCCAGAAAGCAGCGGTGCACGTTAGTGTTGTAGCTGCTGATGCCAACAGGCCGCTCGTCCCTGCGCACGATCTCCTTGTCCTTCCACTTGTAGCTGGTGAGGAAGAAATAGTCCCCCGGGGCCAAGTTCTTGCCCAGCGGCAGGCCTCGTATCACGAACTTGTTGCGGTCGTCCTCCGACGGCGCTTTCCACTGCAGCATCTTGTTCAAGGAGCTGGCTCGGAGCCAGAGGCCGTTGCACTCCAGTGTCACCACGTCTCCATTGGCGAAATGCGGTCTCTGAGTGGCAGGGGAGGGCACTCCGAGGAACGTCCCAGTGCGCCAGCCCCGTTTCCGCAGGCGAATGGTCAGGAACTTGTCGTTGCTGGGCGTGAGCATGTCGTACGCGGGGTCTCCGCGCGTCAGAGTGCCGTAATAGGCCTCCGACTTGCTCACCATTCCTTCCATGGCCCGCGGGTGCAGCGTGAGACTCAGGCCCGACTGGATGCTGGGAACAGACGCAGACGTCGCCTCCCCCGGAGCCACAGGCTGCGCATTCGGGTCGGCAGTAGCAGCAGCAGCAGCAGCAGCCGGAGAAGCCGCCACCTCGGCGAAGTACCAGTTGAGGGCGGCGCTGACGTCGAAGGCGCAGGCGTTCAGGCACGTGAGGATGACGCTCTGCGGCACGTGCTCGCCCAGAATCGTGCGCATCAGGTCCACGTCGCTCTCGGCCGACGCGTTCATCGCGGCCGCCGCTGACGTCGCGTTCATGACGACGACGTAAGGGAGACGACCACGGGAGCTTATTACGACTTGAATGCTGTAGTGATATTTTTCAACCAATTACAAGTTCTCAAAGCACTGTTTCTCAACCAATCAGAAATCACGACGGTTCGCACTGCTTGAAGTTACATGTATAAACGGATGTGGCGGACGCGGCGCAACACGAGCGACCGGGACGCGCTGTCGCTCGTGGTGCACGGCCCGGAGTTCCGCAATGGGGAGCTGCTGGTGCTCAACCCGGACCTGTTCCCGGACGTGCAGCTGCACGACCTGGTGGAGGTCTCCCAGCCGGAGCGCGCGCACCCGCGACTGGTTCTCGCCGTCGAGTCGCTGGCGCCCGTGCGCGGGAAACTGCAGGTCAGCGTGGCCAAGGACATCGCGGCGCAGTTCGGACTGGAAACCTTCCGCTCCGTGGCCGTGCGGCGCGTGGACCAGCGCGACGTGTGCGTGGACTTCGTGGAGCTGAGCTTCAAGGACCAGTTCCTGTCGCGCGCGGACATCTGGCGCTTCAAAGTGACCATGTTGGGCCAGTGCGTCTACGTGGGGAGGACCGTCGAGTGCCTCGGCATCCGCTCGCAGGTGGACGCCATATTGGCCAGCAACAGGCAGTTGCACTGCGGCGTCATTGGAGACGCCACGAAGATCGTTGTGCGCTCCCGGTCCAGCCGCCTCTTTTGGCTCGTGCAGATGAGCACGGAGATGTGGGAGTTCGCGCCGGACGGGGAAATCTACTACGAGAAGCTGCTGGACCGGCTGCTGCGTGTGCTCATTGACAAGTGGAGCGAGAGCTCCGTGAGCCATTCAGTCACCATCATCGCCTTCTCCAGGAGCTTCTACGACGCCGACCAGTTCCCGGACGACTTCGATCCGAGGAAAGCGCCGTTCTCGGACCCTCGAAGACAGGGCTTTGGACCAGGCTGTGGCGCTCCTGGGGTCGATATGGCAAACGGATACGGCCCAACGATCCACGTGGACCCCGTCACAGGCCGCTACTACGAGGACTTTTACAAAGTGGTCGTCATGAACTTCACAGGACCAGATTGGAGTCGCCTGCTTCTGCTGCTCAAGAGGGAGTTCGCCAGATACTACGAGACGCATCGGTGGCGCACTCCAGAAGAGTTTTCAGCGGCGCAATACGAGATCTGTCGCTGTCCCAAGCCAAACGGCAAGACGAGAGATCCACAAGACGAACTGTGGGCAGCTGAGGACTGCAGCAATGAAAACCTGTACGTAAAGTGGACCAAGCTGCCTTCTGGAGTGCCATCGCGAGCCAAGGACGGGAACATCCTGGAAGCCATCAACGTGACGTTGAATGTGCTGGATAAACACTACATGGACCGAGATCTGAGCCGCACAGGCCAAGGCATCGTGATGATGACTGCGGGGTGCAGCATCTTCAATGTCAACAGCAAACTCGCCGAGATCACCGAGCAGCGGATGATGGACAACGGCGTGGGCATGGACATGATTTCCCTCAGTGCGCCTCCACTGCACGTGGTTCCTCTATTCGTCTACAGCAACCTGCCGCCATCAACGACTGCGATTCCTGCCCCGGAGGCGGCGAGTTTTCTGCGCAAATTCTCCTTCAGCGAGGCCTCGGAGGTGAGCGAGGGATCCAAGTCGCTCGAGGCTGCGTCATCTTTTCACGGGATCTCAAGTTTCATGTCGACGTCCCAGCCCAAAAGCCCCGAGTGGGTGCGCCGATCCTGCACCTCTGCTATGGCTAGTGACAGTGCTGGCGATGCACCGGGCGAATCGAGAGAGAAGCTGACGTACGACGTTCCCCACTGGGTGAACATCACGTTCTTGGATTTCGGCTGCAGCTGCGCACGACCAACTAACACCTACAGCCGCGCGGAGCCTCCTGTGCCGTTAAGCCCCAACCAGCAGCGCGGATGGCACTCGTGCGGTTGCCAAGCGAGACAAAACCAGCAATTCAACCCGCTTCCGTCGTTTCGCATGTTTGACGTCACCTCGCCGTCCGAAAAGCTCGTGTTCCCGGCGACACTGCGCAACTTGATGGCCAGGGGGCCAAGAAACGCCTCAGGTTTCGGCTTTAGTGTCATTTCCACCTCTGGTCCAAAGGACGAGGGGGGCAGCAACAACGAGAGCGCGACTGAGGAGATATCCGTCACTGCCTGTGCGGCTTTGTCGATCCGACTTGCTGGGAGCCAGAATCGACTGCTATTCGAGACGAGTGAGCTCCCGGACTCTGCTTCATCAGCTCCACCCCCGGAGCAACTGCAACTCAGTCGATCACCCGATTTTGATCCCGTTCATGAGTCAGGGCAGCTTCGTTCTGCCACTAACCTCAGCGCCAGTCTTCACGCACGCGCGGCGCTCAACGAGTACGACGAGAGCGTGTTTGCGCCTCTGGTGCGAGACGGCGAGTCTACGGCAAGAAATGGACGAGATCGGCGTCTTGGATTCGTCCCGCTGGAGAGCCACGAAGAGCACGACGGCACTAGCGCGACCATTTCCGGGTACGGCGACGGCCACCTCGAGTGGTTCCTTCGCACCGCCAGAAAGGAGGCGGCGCGTATGAGAGAACGTAGCAACAGTGGAAACAGTGGCAACTATCAACGAGAAAGCTCATTCCTCCCCAGTGAAAGCAGCAGCATGGTGCAGACGCTGCTTTCGCCTCGAAACCTGAAGCCAAAACGCGCCAAACTACCTGCCGCTCCAGTAGAGCGTGTGAGACAGCAAATCGCTTCGTCCCCCGGAATCCCGATAGCGGCGCCTCGGTCAGTTCCGAAGACGGAAGCGAACCCCTCGTTCTCCTTGGAAGTAATGCTCAGTGAATCCGTGGAGCAGCGAGGGTCCTATCGCAGTATCTCGCGTCCGTCGTCTTCGGGCCACATGTCATTCGGCACCCCAGGGAAGAATCGAGACGAGACTTTCCGACCGCTCGCGCGTGCTGCGACCATGACCCAAGAGCTACCGGGACACGCTCCTGCCTATTCCCCACCACCAGGAAAGGACGGCAAATTGACGAGCAACCAGAGACGCCTCAGCAACCCCAGCTCTCCTCTCGGGGGTCTGCGCAGGAATCAATCGGAACTGTTCAGACCGTCGTTGATGTCCGGGAGTCTGAGCTTCAAAGCCTCGTCCGCCACTGAACTCGCTACGATCCCCATTGACCACCGGAAAGCAGCCGTCAACCCGTTCCGATACGTGAAAGGCCAAGGCTCCCAACGTTTATCCATTGATCGACGTCGATGGAGTCACCTGTTCCCAGTGTCCAACCACGTTATCTCCAGCTTTTTAGGAGAAATCCCGACACAAGACGGTGAACCAGTTTTCCTCGGTCCGAACTGGATGAGTCTTACGTCGCCTGCCATTTTACCACTGACAACCGACCACTTCCCGTCCCCGCAAGAGCTGCGTCAAGGCTACACGGAAGCGTTCTACACCTTGACAATCCCCACGACAGCCACCCAAAGCCCAACGATCGAGTGTGTGCCTCGCTATCGCAACCACGACGAACTGCTAATCGAGATGATTTGCCAGCGCTTAGCTCGTGACTTCCAACTCGTTTCCAGCTGCGACTCCACTGCGTCGCTCATGGGCAGCGAGTCGTCCCCTGAAAGCCGACGAAGAGTGTATCATTTGAGTATGGGGCACCGCATTCACCAGCTCATTTACGACGCAGAGCGACAGACGGTCGAAGTGAAACGATTTGTGCAGCGCGAACCTCACGACCCCGAAGTCGCCTACACATCGTACAACTACTCGCTCTGGGTGGGACTCACGCAGTCTTTCCAGCCGCACCAGCAGATATTCCACCGGTATCCTCAGCCTGAGGACAACTGGAACGCCCTGGACAACCTCTTGTGCGGGTACCTGGACGACATGGCGGATACGATGAAATGTCGGCGGATTCGCTTCGCGCTCGTGCCGCCGGTCGTCTCGAAAGACGAAGTTGAAGTTGATGCGGATTCCCCCGCAGCTTACGCGGCCAAGTTCACCAAGTTCGTCGAGTTCCTGCAGTCCCGCGTTGCCCCCTCGGAGTTCGGAGACGTCGACAACATCGTCGTCAACATGTTGTTGCAGCCAGAAGCCGCACGAGGAGACTTCAAGGCGCCGCCTCTAGGTGGGAATCTCATGTTAACGTTTAAGATGGCGTGCAAGGCGTCGACGTTGTCCGTCTCGAAGTTCGAGGACTCAAGGACCGAGTGGGTCATTGTACGACTGGAGGAGACGATGGACATCGCGCGCTGCTTCCACCTGGACGTGCGTTGGTTGGCTTGCAGCGGAATCGCAGCCGACGAGTTCGTAGGGACCATGCGTCGCCGCGCCAAGCAGGCGGGCTTGGACTTGCGGCGCGTACCGGAGTATTCGAGCGTTTCTCGCGTGCAGATCCACCCGTTGATAGCGTCCGTCTTCCTGCCCGTGCGAATTTCAGAGTCGTTCGTCGCCGCGCTCACTCAGGCGCTTGACTTTGTGCTAGACGACGAGCGGATCGCAGACGGAAGTGGCATCGGCTACGGGCTTGGGATCGACCAGGAAACGTCAACTACCAAGGCCCGAGCCAGCATGCGGGGGCATCGCCGCTCGCCTTCAGCCAACGCCCGTTTGCTGCTCGAGCGGTGGCAGCAGCGTGGGTACAAGCAGTTTATCCACCGGCGGGTGGCTGTGTTCGTGCGAATTATCCAGGACGGGCTCATCTGGATCCCGGGCTATGACTACGATCGCAAAGGCGACGGTGCTGCCGGTGCAGCTGCTAGCGAGAACTTGTTCCAAGAGCTCTGCAACTCCATCGGGTCGCAATGCGACGCGGGCCCAGAGGGAAATGTGAGTCTCTAGACTTTCAATTACGTTTACTGCCATCGATCGACTGCTGCACTGAATTCTACACACAAAAGTGCCAGGCTCTTAGCACTTGACGTCGCTCGGTTCTCCGCTGCAGCTGCCCGCGTCGCCCTTGACGGTGATGCCCGAGAACGTCCAGCCCGAGACGACCTTGGGGTTCACCAGGATGTCGTACACGTTGTCCGCTGTGCCCGATAGACCGGAGACCGTGACGTCCGTGATCTCCACCAGACTCGAGGCGTCGCCAGTGTAGCCGCCCTTGTCCTTGCTGTAATCCGAGTGGATCACGATGGCGTTCTTGACGTTCGACAGCGTGTTGTCCGTGTACGACGCGCCGGTGATTGTGCCCTGCTTGCCGGCGATCGTCTTGATACGAATCCCGTTAACGCTGTCGATGATCCGGTTGTTCTTGACCGTGAGGCCGCTCACGATGTCCGACTCCGTCACGGAGTCTCCCCCCAGAGAGCCGATGGAGATCCCATGCCCGCCGCTGCACGTGTTCCCCGTGAAGGTGGTGTCGTTACTGGACTGCATGGCGAGGCAGTCGTCCTGGTTGTACACGGTGCAGCCCGAGATCGTAAGGCGGAGGTTGCGACTCAAGTCGAAGCCATCCGTGTTCTTGGCCACGTTGTCGCCGGCCTTCGAGTCCAGCGTCAAGCCGCTGACTGTCGTGTCCTCCGAGTCGAGAATACTAAAAGTGCGGTAGGGCGAGTTTTTGATGTTGAAGCCCTTGATCGTGGACGACATGACGCGCTTGAGACGGAAGAACACGGGGCGGGTGATCGACGTGCCCTTCTTCCAGTACAAATCTCCCTGGCCGTCCAGAGTTCCGGTGCCCGTGACGGTGAGATCTGTTCCTGTGAGCAGAACGAGCGGCCCCTCCCATTCCGCTTGCTCGAACGTCGTCGTCCCTTCAAATGTGACGGTGGCGCCCTTGGCGACCTTGGTGAGGTCGAGCGTGGTGGTCGCTGGCACACTGAGATCCTTGATCACGATGTTCTTGCAGGACGACACGTCAGCCCCCTTGGAGTAGGTGCCCGTCAACGTGCAGGCAGACGACGTGGCGGTTGCCCCACTGGAGGCAGTGGACGATTGCTGCTGCGTGGATTGGCTCGCGTCGCTGGAGGGCTGCTGGGCCTGACTCGAAGCAGTTGAGGAAGCGGTGGAGGACTGCTGTTGCGTGGATTGGCTCGAACCCGTAGACGCGCTGGATCCCTCTCTGCTGGACGTACTCGACCATTGCTGCGTGGAAGAACCGGTCGATGGCGCCTGCGTCCAGTCCGTCTGCCCTGTTTGGCTGGCTGCACTTGACCACTGCTGCGTATTGGACCCAGCAGAAGACGACGGGGCCTTGTTCTTGGCGTTGCACTTTAGTTTCGTGCTCTGTCGGACCATGCGTCCGCCGTGCGCGGAGCTGACCAGGAGGGCCAACACGACCGTGGACGAGAGGAGCTTCATCTGGCTTGCTCCCTGTGAGGCGAATCGAAGAATAAAGCGCTGTTGTCGCCATTGGAATGAGCCCCAAACAAGACGAGGAGGCCACCGTATCGCGGCAATTAGTCTGCTGTTGTCGTGGTCGGAGTACACACGCTCGGCTGGTCGACTCGACGTCCGACGTCAGTCGCGGATCATTTTCATCTTAATCTTGCGATGTGAAGCTTTTCAGTAGCAAGTAGCAACTGGTGTGGACTGTCAAGGGAATTGCACAGCCACGCTGAGCCGGACTTCAGTCTTTACACCACAACAGACGAACTGAGTTGAGTCAACATGTCAAGTAGCGCCGCGAGCCTCACGTTACAACGCGTTTCCCTGTTCTAGTCCGGCATATGGACTGTGAGAAGAAGTTCGCTCGATTGTACAGTTGCGTTACCCACTTCAACTTGCCTTCGACTAAGTACGAAATCAAGCCAAGCGAACAACAAAATCCTTCAAAGTTATGGCTGCTCGACCTCGCGCCTCGTACACGCGCGTGCCCCCAGCTGCGCACCAGCACGAAAGCGACGAAAGCGACGGCGACAGCGACAGTGAGCAGCTCCCGCAGCAGCGCGCGAGTCGGTCCCAGCGCGCGGCACTGTGGAGCACGAGACTGCACGCGTTTTTGTGGGTGGCGGCTGCTGGCCTTGTTGCCTATGGGACGGATTTCATCCGGGTTATATTCACAGACCCTCGCGTAAAACGGTGGGTTAAATGGATCATTTTGCTAAAAAGATGGGTGATTGAAGCTAATCTGCTGTGGGTTTTTGAAGGGGCTTCTTCCAAGTGGCGCTGGTCTGTACTGGGGTCAATATCTGCATCACGGCGTACCTGGCCGTCTACCTGCCCTATGTCAAGCGTATCCAGCTCGAGTGGAGCGTCTACTGCCCACGGATGATCCCCACCGCCACCATTGTGGGCGTTGTGGCTGCCTTCTGCTACATCTGCGCCTTCTGGCCGGTGTGGGGGCTACTCACTCCCGGGATGCTCGGCCTCTTCTTCATCGGAGCTCTCATGACAGCCCACTTCCTGCCGTCGATATGAGTTGACAAGAGATGGCAGACAAAATCGGTACTCTTGTGTAACGAGACTAGGAAAATAAATAACTTCGCTACTTCAGTAGCTTCACAGCTCGTGGTTGTAGCCGCAGTGCGCGCAGTGGATGCAGAGCACGTCAGCACCATCGTCCAGCGTCTTCTTCTTCTCAAACGTTGGGTCGGCACAGCACGAGTCGCTACAGATAGAGAATAATAACAATCAGTCCTGTGGCATAAATAAAACCAGAGACCCACGGCGATCTCGTACCGATGCGTCATGAAGGCGTTGACGATCTTGTCCTGGAAGTCCTCGAGCACCGAGTGATACACGTACTTAACGCAGAACGTGAAGCCGCAACCGCAGACGATGTAGGGCACCGGCGTCTCACCGTCTGCGTGCTCTCTCAAGTAGCCAGCCTTGCAGATAGGACACAACACTGAGCTGTCCACGAACTCCTGCAGCTCTTCACCCCCTTCCTGTTGCTGCGACTCGTCCAGGTCCATTCCTGCCAGCATGGCCTCCAGCTCAGCGTCCTCCAGGTCGGCCATGTGCTCAGCCAATCGCAGCTCCTCGTCGTCGTCCTGCGTCTCCTGTCTAAGCGCGTCCTCCAGTGCGTGGACGATCTCGAGGTAGTCGCTCTCCTTCAGACGCCCCATGAGCAGCAGGTCGTCCACCGACGCGGCATCTGGAGAGCGCAGAGAAGCCTCGTGCTGTTCAGTGGCCACAAGCCGCTGCATCTCCTCCTGGACGCTCGTGCACGCGTCCGGACGGCGCAGTCTGGCCAGCAGCTGGCCCCGATCCCTCTTGAGACGCTGCAGACAGCGCAGGCGTAGCTGGTCCTTCCACACAGGCGGAGACAGCGACTGGCGCTTGACCGGAGCGCGGTGCGGAGGCATCAGGAGAGAGTGTTGGTCAGTAATTACTTGGAGGTGTTCCGAAATGACCCGGGAAAAGTTTGGCGCCAACGAGGTTTTTAACCAATCTGGTTTGGTAGATTATTTAATTCGTCCAATCACATTACAGTACAGGAAATTCTGTGGTTCTGTCCCTAATACCAGCCGTCAGGTGTTCGTGGCCATGTCAAAGTTCGTGCGGCTCTTACGGGGGCCGCATCCAAAGCTCTTGCGGTGCTTTTGCACCGTGATCTCCGCAGCGTGCATATCTTCCTGCGTCTTGTGAATGAGCCCCACCATCTCCGTCTCCGTGACGCTGTGGAGCAACAAGAACGTCGCGTACTTGGCCTGCAGTTGCTGGAACGCCGCCAGCTCGTCCAGCACGTCGTAGCGGAAGGCCTCGGTCCGCATCTGCTTTCGGTCGGCAGCCCACGCCTCGCGCCCGCGGTCTCGAGCGTCCGAGTACAATTTGCGCTTTTCGGACAGAAACTTCCTCAGCACGGACACCTTCACCTGGTGCGGGACCTTCTTGGACGGAGGAGGAACAGGCAGCACATTGGAGCCTGTGAGTGGCAACTGGTGGAGAGAAAGAGACTGGAGTTGCGTGTCACGACGAGGAGACGGACGCGTGTTGCTGGGAGGTTGCTTGGCACGCGTAGGCGACTTGGACGGCGTAGGCGCGGGGCTTTTGCGCGTCGAGTAAACGTCGTACATGACGAGCTGGAACTCTTCCTCCATGTCGTCTCGGAGCTTGAGATCCTGTCGAACGTGTGCGTTGTCTGTCAGTCGTAGACTGTTTGTCTTGTTCAATGGAGGCATTGGAGAGGAAGGAGAGGTGATACTCGCTGGGGTGTGCGGGCGTGCGGACCCGGGGGAGACGACGCTGATGGGCATGTGCACGGTGCCGCCATTCCGGAAGTGCCTGTGCATGTCCTCCAACTGCTTCTGCTGCTGGGTCGGGGCTTTCTCGGCTGTGGAGCGCTGCAGCGCGTCCAGTAGCGTTGAAGCTGTCGGACCGGTGTCGTCATTGGCGTCTTTCACTCTGGGCACGGGGTCGCTGGGCAACATGAAGGTCACGGACGGATGCGAGGCAGTGACGCCGTGCCGCCGCTTGCCCTTGCGCTCTAACTTCGCCCACACCAGCAGCAGCAGCTTGATTCGCGCCGCTGTGATGGCTCTCCACGCGCGCCACATAACTTGGAAGTCCCGAACGCGCTTGCGGAAGCGCAGGATGATGCGGCGGAACTTGACGTCCTGAAACTCGAACCACGCCGTCACGATGAGCGCCACGGCCTCTGTCCGCTCCCGGTTGTGCTTCCGTTCCAGCCAGTCTCGAGTGCTCTGCTGGAGTTTGGTCACCGCCTGGATCACCGCCGGCATGCGGTAAAAAGCGGACGAGAGCGGCGTAGTGGGGGGCAGTCGCAGTGGGTTTTTCTGGACAAGAGCGCGCTGACGCCAGTACCGCTGCAACCGACTGGCCATGATAACTCGCACCAACACGCTGCGCTTCTGGCGGAACTCGTGGAACCTGGTGAGCCACTTGGTCGAACTTTCAGCCAGCGCAACGAGAAGCAGCCACCGACGCTGCACGTAAACTCGACGCGCGTCTTCCGCTCGCTGCTCGCGCCGGATCTGCCAGCGGACGACGATGCGCCGCACGTTCTCGTCCTTGGCTTCGTCCAGCTCCTGCTTGCGCTTGTTGGCTTGGTGCACTTTGTGGTCGGTGGCCGAAGGGAGCAGCGGCGTCCGTGACGGCTTCTGCAGCACCTGTAGACTCGGGTTGGCTCGATTCCTAGCGACGATGTTGACGCCGTGCTCTGCGATGTGTTGCTGCTTCTTCCAGACCTGCAGCGCCTCCATCTGCTCCAGCAACTGCGGCAGACTACGCAGCTCGTCCATGCGCGACACGAGGTTGCGAGAGCGCAGAGCCACCGCCGTCTCGTGGCGGATAACGCTGCGTCTTGTGGAGAACCTGCTGGTTGGCGTCATCGGCTTTACTACTGGGACAAAAGGGGTTGCTGCAGTGGGTGGAGTGGCAATAGGGTGAAAGAGCGAGACCAGCAGCTTGTCGACGGCTTTGTTGTTGTCCTCCCGACTGCGCAAGAGGCCTCGCTCGGTCTCCGTAAGTGGCTGAAGGGCTTCACGATTGTGGTTCTGTGGCCGAGCTGCTGCAACGCGCTGAGAGTAGGTGGAGCCCAACGTGGACTGGCAACGAGGTCTCCTTGGCGTTCGCACCTCGTCTTGCTTCCCACTCAGGAGCTTCTGTGGCTCGTGCGGTTCTTGGAGCATCTCGTGAAGCAGCTTCTCGACCTTGCGCTGCTTGCGTTGCTGTGTCTCACTTGGTCGATGGCGATGGATGAGCCACTCGGCAGGGGCTTTGAGGGCAGCGCGAACCCTCCCGGAGGCGCTGCTACGGCCTGGGTTACTGTTGGAGTGTTCCGGCTGCAGCAGTTGGCCCAGAGCGGCGACTGCAGTGGTGGCAGAGCGCCTGACTTCATCTGGGACGCCTCTCGTCCCTGGGTCGCACCGGTGGAATTCCTCCAGGTTGTTGTTGTTGGTCTTCGTCGACGGAAGAGCCGACGTGATCGCGTGTTTGACGGGGACATCGACGATCCCATCGTCAATTTCTCGCAGGGCGACGGACTCGGGGGATTCAGCTCGAGTCGAGTCGAGATGCGCGTCAATCGCAGCTTGTGCCTCAGCATTTCGGCTTTTCACGTGGAAACCGTCTCGAACAGTGAAGTGCTTCCCCGCCGGTAACTGGTGGTAGCACCCAGGAACAGAATGAAGCGGTGAAGACTTGGCTGCTGGCGGCGTTGGTCGCGCAACTGCAGTGGGTGCTGGTCGCTCTCTGATGTCGCTGAGAGTCATGTTGTGGGTGCTTCGATGCCGACAATGAAGAGTATTTTGGGGTGGCAATTACTTCTGGAGTATATTATTATTCGGGAGGGAAGTTCTAGCTACGGCCACCAGTTCGTTCAGCATGCACAGCAGGAGCTTTTACGACTAAATCCACGACTCTGATGAGGCAAATTGAGATCGATCTAACAAAACAAAGTCGCACGCTGCGCGAAGAAGCTCTGAAATTGTGTATCTCGTTGGAGACGAAATGCTTTGTATTAAAAAAAAAGGGAACCGAAAAGCGCAATGGAGTATCTACTGCACTAATAGCTACGGCTCCTTGAATATGCAACTCCGCTAACCTGTTCGTGGCGTTAGTTTTTAAATACTTCGAAGTACAACTGGAGGTCGCGCCCAGACACTATTAGTTTTTACGGAAACCATCTTTACCTTCCAGAAACATCCTAAACAAACTAGGGCTGGTGGCGCCCGCTACGCCGGCGCGGGGATTTACGAACAATAAAATGTATGAAGTTTTAGCACAAAATGTATATTTAGTAGCAAAACCGTGTGTTATTAGTGCTACCT